>JAADVT010000121.1:0-51804 GCA_023335895.1 Pythium rishiriense
ACTCTCCGTTCTCTCTCGCTGTGTGCGCGTGTCTGCGCGAGGGAACGATGGCGGGCCGCCCCGTGCAGCTCACCAACAACACGCGCGTGAGCCGCCGCACGGCGCTCACCAACTACTTCGACTATGACGACGAGCGCCTCATGATCGAGCAGCTCGACTCGTTCCCCGTCGGCGCCGACGCCTCGACGCAGACGAACGCGCCGCCGACCCCGCGCCCGCGGGGCGTGTTCGAGCTGCTCCAGGCCAAGTTTGGCTTCCAGCGCGCGAGCGTCGCGAACCAGAAGGAAAACTTCGCGTGTTGGATCGCCAACTACCAGCTGCGCGTCGAGACCGCCGGCGGCGGTGACATCTACAGCGCGCTGTGGCGCGTCCACCAAAAGTTCCTCAAGAACTACCTCAAGTGGTGCAAATTCCTGCGCACCAAACCCCACGTCGCACCCGAGGGCGCGCCGAGCCAGTTGCTCGAGAAGGAGATTGCGCTCTTTCTGTGTGTCTGGGGTGAAGCCGCCAACGTGCGCTTCATGCCCGAGTGTATCTGCTTTTTGTACCACTCATTGGCGGACAAGCTCAAGGACGTTGAAGCGCTGCCCGATGTCCACGAAGGCTACTACTTGCAAGAGATCGTGCGCCCGATCTACGAAGTCGCCGCCAAAATGCGCACGGCCGCCAGCGCCGACCCGAACAAGACTGTGGACCACCAGGACATCACCAATTATGACGACTTGAACGAGTTCTTCTGGACGACCACATGCCTCGACTATGACGCACTCAACGTCGCGGACGCGTTGCGTGTACAGGACAGCAAGACTTTCAAGGAGAAACGGAGCGTGTTCAACCCCATCCTCGCTTTCTTCCGCGTGTGGTTTTTCCTCGTGGTCGTGTTCCACTTCCTTGTCGTTGTATCCTACGTCGGGTACTACACCAAGGACGATGGAGCAACTGGATGGGCGTACTATGCCAACTGGTTCGATGAGTCCCACAAGGATCTTCGCAACCATATCGCTCTCTCAATCTTCTTGACAATCTCGGTGCTCTTCACGTTCAAGGTCATCTTGCAACTCTGGCTCTACGGCTTGCGACTCTTCAAGGACAAGTGGCTGACGATCGGCGTGTTCTGCCGTTTGCTGTGGCACTCGTTCTTCTTTGCGATTTTCTTGTTGGTGAACGTTTCGCCAAGTGAATCATTCTTCATCAACGCCGGCATGGGCCAAGGAAGCGATGGCAGTGCTGCGACGTACCTGTCCATGGGCTGGTATGTGGCGATTCTGTACTTGATTCCAATCGTCCTCGCCTCGACTGTGCGCATGTTTTGCTCGCAAGGCATTTGGAGCATCCGCTTCCTGAACAGTCTCGACGGTACGCGACGACAGTACATTGGGCGAACAATGGGTCAGCCGTGGAAATGGTTTCTGCTCTATGGGGCGTCGTGGACGATTATTTTCGGCCTCAAGTTCCTCTTTGCGCTGGAGCTGATGGTTCGACCACTTGTCGGGCCAACGATTGAAGTCTACGCGACTGGTCGATCTTCCTCGAATGGTGTTGTTGAATCCAAGCATAACATCCTGTTCATCTCGGCACTGTGGGCACCTGTCTTCGTTGTGTATCTCTACGACACCCAGATTTGGTTCATTCTGTACCAGTCGATTATCGGATTGATTGTTGGTCTACGCCAGAACATGGGGCATTATTCCACCATGGAAACGATGAAAACTGCACTCTACTCGGGGCCTGAGCAGTTTGACAAAAGTGTGGCTTCGATTCGGGCCCAAGAGCAGCGCGTCGATGCCCAAGCGGATTCCGAGAAGGCGCGAGAGGAGAGCGTGCGGCTACGATTTGGCATCATTTGGAACGAAATCATCAGCAGTTTCCGACTCAACGATCTTCTCGATGACCGTGAGACTGTGATCCTTCAGTATCGGATTTTGGATTCCGGACGGAAGGTAGAGAACCCAATCTTCCTCTTCGCTGGTATGCTAAACAAGGCCGTGGAGCTGGCGTCAAAGGCGCGCGCGAACTCGTGGTCCACCTCGGATCTCATGGAGCGTTTGGCAAAAGCTAACGTGCTCGATGGCACCAAGGACGCTGCACTTTTGGCGTCTGAAGTCTTCCATTTGTTGCTCGGCGTCACCGATGACGACGGACCGATCAGCGTCCTTGAGCACATTTACAGCACGCCAGATATCGTCTCGTTGCTCGATTTTGAGCATCTCCCGACTCTTGTGGATGAGGTTGTCGATTTGCTGTCTGCGATTCTCGACATGCCTGATGATTTGTCTGCAGTGGACCGAGACGAACCGGAATTCCAGGAGGCCCGCATCGCTTTCCACGACCAAACCCGCCTTGTTGTTGACAAGGTTAACCTTGTTTTCCGCACACTTGAGTTAATGCTGGGTAACAACTCCGAGATGAAAGAGAAGTTCTCGCGATGCAAGTTTACGAAGCTCTCGACCTCGCTTTCGTACCAGAAGAAGCAACTCCTGTCGCTGTATCAAGCCGATGCCTCTGCCGAAGCGAATGTTCTGAAGTCTTCCTCCAGCCTCGGGAGTAGCCGAAGTGACTCGTTTGCAACTGCTGCATCGTCGAATTTCTCGCGTGAAGACTTCGTTTCGAGCTGCACGCGCTTGTTCTTTTTGCTTCGCCTTGATGTCGCTCATTCGTATCCGCGTTGCCAGGATGCTCAGCGTCGCCTCACGTTCTTCTTGCACACGCTCACCATGGAAATGCCGAAGGTCGCATCAGTCCAGTCGATGCCGTCCTTCTCGGTTATGACACCCTACTACAGTGAAACTGTGCTTTTTACATTAGACGAACTGAAGAACCCAGTGCACTCGAATCCGTTGTTTGAGCGTATTGACGGCAAGAACCGCGACAAAGGTCGCGACGATCTGACGATCATGGGCTACCTCATCACGTTTCACGCTGAGGAGTGGTGCAACTTCTTAGAACGTATGGGCGTGTCGACTGTGGAAGAGGCAGTTAAGCACTATCCCACGCAGGTTCGTCTGTGGGCCTCGCTCCGAGGTCAGACGCTGGCTCGCACTGTGTACGGCATGATGATGTACGAGGACGCGTTGAGATTGCTTCGTTGGCTTGAACTGTGGAATAACCCGAGCATGGGCGAAGCTGAGAAGGTCAGTGAGATGAACCACATCTCGGCACTCAAGTTTTCGTACATTACAGGGTGCCAGATTTATTCACAACAGCTTGAGAAAGGTGATCATCGTGCTAATGACATCGACTACCTCATGAAACGCTTCCCAAGTTGGCGTGTGAGCTTTGTGGATGCTGTGAAGGACGACGGGGGAAACGTAGTGAGATACGATTGTGTACTTGTCAAGGCAGAAGGCGACGAGGTTGTTGAAGTGTATCGCTATGAGTTGCCCGGGAACCCGATTCTCGGTGAAGGCAAACCTGAAAACCAGAATGTTGCACTCCCGTTTACTCGTGGAGAATACCTCCAAACAATTGACATGAACCAAGAGCACTACTTCGAGGAAACGTTGAAGATGCCGAACTTCCTCGCGACGGCTGCTGCCTCGGGGGAAGATGTGACTATTATTGGTATGAAGGAACATGTCTTCACTGGCCGTGCGTCGTCGATTTCCCGCTTTATGACCCTTCAAGAACTCGTTTTCGTAACGCTTACCCAGCGAGTGCTCGCGCAGCCGTTGCGAAGCCGAATGCACTACGGCCACCCAGATGTCTTTGAGAAATCATTCGTCATGACCAATGGTGGAGTGTCGAAGGCAAGTAAGGGTATCAACTTGTCGGAAGATGTTTTCAGCGGCTACAATGTCACCCTTCGAGGCGGCCTAGTTACGCATGTCGAGTTCATGCAGTGTGGCAAGGGCCGAGATGTCACATTGAACCAGATCAACGCATTTGAGGCAAAGCTGTCGAATGGCTGTGCTGAGTCGTGCCTGAGTCGAGAAGGCCACCGCATGTCCAACAGCCTCGATTTTTTCCGCTTGAACTCGATGTACTACGGCCATTTCGGATTCTACATCTGTAATGCGCTCACTGTTCTGTGTGTGTACATCTACGCCTACTCCAAGCTATACGTGGCTACGCACAACGACGTGATTGAAACAGCTGCTACAAGCACGAAGGACCTTCAGTCACTCGCCACTGTCATGGGAACGCAGTATATTCTACAGTTCGGTATGCTCACGACACTCCCTTTGATGGCGACATTGATTGTTGAGTTCGGGTGGAAGCAAGCAGCATTCCAGGTGCTTGAACTAGTATCCGCGCTTGGCATAGTCTTCTATGTCTTCCTGACCGGTACGAAAGCTCATTACTACGATGTTGCTCTGATTCGTGGCGGATCGAAGTACCGCGCTACGGGACGTGGCTTCGCGATTACTCGCGATCCAATGGTGAACTTTTTCAAGGACTATGGTGTGTCTCACTTCCGCAAAGCCGTTGAACTTATCGGCATCATGATTCTCTACGGTGTATTTGGTGACTTCGAAATCGGCGTCGATGCAAAGGAAGAGTTCTGCAAGTCATTCGATTGCGAAGGAAGCCCCGAACTGATTCCAACGAACATCACGTTGCTGGACGCTTACGGCTCAACTCCGCAGAGCTACGGCGTCGCTTCGTTTGCGGTGCTCCTCCTCGGTGCGTGTTGGCTGATGGCTCCGTTTCTTTTCAACACCGACGGCCTCGTGCTTGAGAAAACGAAGATAGATGTATCGAACTGGTTCGCGTGGATGATGCGTACCAAGACTGATGGTGAGCTGATCGACGATGATTCGTCCAGCGAGGGAACTCCGAAGGATTCGTGGCTGGAGTGGTATGCGGAAGACGCAAATTTGATGACTAAAGTGGGGCCGATGGGTCGTTTGACATACTGTCTGCGAGAATTGCGCCACCCGATGGCTATGTACTTCGTCTTCGCGACCAACTTCAGCAGGGGGCAATGGCCCGTATTGATTTTGTCGGTGCTAGTAGCCTGGGGTGCGATCTGGGTGGGAGGCTTCGTGGCAAACCAGACCTTGACGAAGAACCAAAAGCAAGTCGCTTTGACACTGCGCGGTATCGCGTACATGGTTTGTGTTTTGGGCGGAATCGCATTTGTTCCGATGATCATTGGCAAGGTGCTCGGTTGGTCAGCGCTCAAGGGCTTCACGTTGTCGGTCTCGATCTTCATTGGACTGAATGGTATCTGCCAGTACGCACTTGCCTTCCATGGCGCTTTTGGCCTTCCGTTGGCCCTATGGAGTCCGTTCATCGAGCTCGGTTTCCTGTACGACATGCTCGTCGGTGTCTTCTTGGTCGTGCCGCTTGTCGTGCTTTCGTTCATGCCCTTCATGCGTATTCTCCAAACGCGCATGATGTTCAACGGTGGTTTCGCTCGTGCGCTTTCTACAGGCTCCGAGGTTGCCGCGTCAATTTGCATCCTTGTCGGCTTGATGGGCGGCTACGTTTACGGTTTCATGAGTTGCTTCATCTTGAGCTTGGGCTACATCAATGAGCCCAAGTACAATTTCGTCAACCGTTCATTTTACTATTTTGTCACCCACGAACTCAACAATGGCGGCGCAGTCAACCTGGAACAGTGGATTGAAGCAGGGCGACTGAAGGGGATCTGCTCCATTGTGGCTGTCGTCACCGTTATCACTAGCTTCTTCCTCGGAAAGATTCTCGGTCGACGTGTGAGCATGGGAATTGGCGCAGGGCTTATCACCATGGGACTTGGTCTCAACTTCGTCGACGACGGCGTCACTGTCATTGTCGCATCGTGCTTCATCTCCTCAGGTTCGGTGTTCCTGTTCATGAACTATGCGTTGTACAGCTTCGAGATCTGCACAAAGGGTTGGCGCGGGAAGGGCTTGACGATGTTCCTTATCGGTAGCACCGTCGGTTTCCTCGTCAATGCGGCTGTGCACAACAAGCTGAACGACAAGACGATCAAGGCAAGCATGAAGAACGCACCGACCAACAATTGGCGGACACTACCCATGGTGGCTGTGTTGCCAGTAATCATTGCATTCGCTGTGGCGCTTCGATTCATTCCTGAGAGTCCGGTCTGGTTCATGACGCGCGAGGATGCGACGCAGTGCCGTGCGATCTACGTTCGTCTGCGCCGTCGCCAGGACGTCTCGTATGATATGAAGACGCTCGAGCAGCAGATGCACGAGCCCAAGGGCAAGCGCAACATCCCGTTCCGCGTTGCGCTTGTCTTTGTGCTGCAGGCGATGTTAGCGCTGCTTCTTTCCGGCGGTATGCTCCAACGCACTGTGGTCAAGAAGGAGCTCAGTGACTCAGTCGGCGTCAACACGTCGTCATGGCTCGTGCTGTTTGCTGGATGCACAGCTGGCGGATTGGCGTTTAGCGTGTTCCTGATTGACAACGTGCGACGAAAGACTATCCTCAAGGACTTCATGCCATTCCTGTCTCTGATGTGTATCATCTGCGGAAGCGTTGACGCCGGATCGGGAAGCGACAAGGTCGTCGAAGGTTTCCTCTACGTTATCTTCATTGGCACGGGCTTGAGCTTCCAGAGCGCAGCGCTGCTCACATCGCTTGAGGTGTTTGGCGCTGCCAACCGGGCGCTGTTCTTCTCGCTGTCACTGATCGTGTTCCACATCGTGGAAGGCCTGGTGTTCTACTTGGCGCCGTCGCTCTCTTTCTGCGTGCTCATCTTCGGTGGCTGCTGCCTCGGGCTCACCGTGCTCATGTTCGGTGTCTGCGCAAGCACGAAGGAGAAGGCAATCCAGCTCAAGAGCGAGAAGAAGCGCCAACAGGAGGAGCTCGCCAACAGCCAGCTCAACGAGACGCGCCCATCGCTGGTCGCCGAGACGCTGCAGCGCCGCCAGTCGATGCAGCAGACGCGCTTCGCGCAGGTGGGCCAGCCGACGAACGCGTACTTCGGCCAGACGCAGATCTCGAGCGCGCCGAGCAGCGGCGGCGGCCCGACGCAGACCACGCTGGTGAGCCACAGCAGCATGAGTGGCTCGGTCGTGGATCTGCTCGCGATGCAGCGCACGGGGCTCGGCAACATGTCCAACATCGCACGCGGTGACTCGTTCAACAACACGCAGCCGCTGCGGCTCTCGACTTTGCAGCAGCGTCGCCCGACGGGCAACGCGTCCGACTTTTACAGCCGCATGAGTAGCATCCAGTCGGAGGACCTGGACCTCGAGGAGGAGTTTGACATTTTGTTTTCAAACCCGGACCAGCCGCGGTCGGTCTCGTTCCTCGAGTCGCGGACATTCCCAGACGCCGAGGTCCACGCTGAGACGCGCGGTAAGGGCCTGCGGCTGTGAGTGTCCCACGCTCAGCCTGAGTCTCGATTCAACACACCCACTGTATTTTCCATTGCATTCATGCCCATTACCTAGCTCTTCTTTGGCAACATGCATTCCATAGACCAGAGAAAAACGACAAGATGAAAAAATGTTATGCTCTTCTCACCAACTTGTCGTTAGTGTTCGAATGACGCTTCTTGGTTTCACAGTTGGGAGGGCATGAAGCGACAAGAGGAGACATGTTGAGAAGACTCCAAATGGACCGGCGGATGTCCATCAATCGGCCAAATGGCTTCGTTTCAGGGCCATCCGCCCCCTCTCATTTGTGATACACGCCTTGTGGCTGTTTGAAACTTGTTTCCAACACATTCCCGCAACCGAACGACAGCGAACCTTGCATTCGTATGTCGACTGTTTTATACAGCGTCGGGTTGTGCTCTTACTTGCGTGGCCGACGCACAAGAGAAGAGCCAGTCGAAAGCGGCAGAGTCCGCGCCCCAAGCACGCATGGCAGCAGCTGGTGCCATCGGGTTGTGGGCCTGGCACGGCCGCTGTCTGGGTCCGGTCGCTTGCCTGTAAAGAAGACTACGACGACGCAGACGCGCCCCCCCTTTGCCAGAGCCGAGAAAAGCGGGGAGTCAGCGCCACCGGCATTGGCATCGGATTGGACCAACGTTTGGCGACCGCCAGTCCGCAGTGAGAAGAACGAACCCATGGGCTTGACGGGACGGTGTCGCGCGGTCGCCTGGACGGCGCTTGTAGTCGCGCTGGCGCTTGTCGCGCGCGCCGACGCCGCGGCCGAGTGCTGTAGCTCGTGCATCGGCAAGACGTCCGAGAGCGTGTACGACTACGACCCGATCTCGTACGAACAGTGTAGCGTCAAGACGAGCGGCGCGCGCGTGTGCTGCTTCGAGTGCGGCACGTGGGGCGAGCCCACGTACGGCGACTCGATCGACTACGCGTCGGACGGCACGACGCCGACGATCAAGACGGGCAAGTGGGTCTCGCTCCAGTGGAGCGCGGCCTCCAAGGTCACCTACATCACGCTCAAGGACGGCCAGAAAAAGACGGTGACGCCGACGCTCAATGACACGGCCGCGACCGTCACCTCGGGCTACTACATGATCTGCGCGCGCAGCAAAGGATCGATCATCTTCCGCGGCTGGGGCTCGGACACGTGCCGCCAGGCGTCGCCCGAAAAAACGATCCAGGTACGAAACCAAAACAAAAGAATCGACGCGGTGGTTGGTTCGCGAGGTTCTGACTGGGGCTTGTGGATTCGACTGCATAGGTGCTGGAGGGAGATGCCGGCGCGACATGCGAGGCCGCTTCGCCGACGGCCCCCACGGTGACCAAAAGTGCCAGCAGCTCGAGCTCGTCTGCGAGTGAGGACCCGGACATCAAGAACTGTAACCTCAATCGCGCGAGCATCAAAGAAGTGGATGGCAAGCAACAGTGTGTGTGCGTGAACGAGTGGTCCGGCGCGCCGGCATGCGACCAGATGCCAACATGGAAGTGGGTCATCACGATCGGCGGTGGTATCGCCGCGCTGGTACGTTTGTTCATGCTGATTGCCACGCGAGCAGGGTCTCATTTTTTAAAAACCTTTGCTGCAGTTTTCGATCCTGATTTCCATCCACGCGTTCGTCAAGAGCCGCAAAAAGAAGAACCAAGAGGAAGAGGAGGATATCCCGACGCCCGCGCCAGCCAAGGAGGACGTCGAAATCCTGCGCATCGGCGCCGACCGCCCGAGTGCCAACGCGCCGCAGCAGACCGCGTACAAGCGCGGTTACGACGACAACCACGGGGTCTACAAGATGAACGACCGCGAATTCAGTCTGTAAGCGAGGATATCATGGCTAGAGATAAGAGAAGGCGGGGAGAGAGAGAGAGAGAGAGAGAGAGAGAGATAGGAGGCAGTGAGAAGCGCCTCCCCGGAATACGCGGCGCCATCGAAGCGAGGCGGCCGCAATGTGCATTTGCGTCAAGTATCATAAACCTACGATAACCCAAAACTTTTTGCCAAAAATCATGAAATCCTGCAGGTATCCCGTACCCCTCCCCAGAGGGTTACGCCTGTGGAGCCACCTCATTCGTACTTAAACGAGTTCAAGTGGCGCCAAAACCAATCCCACCAAGCAAACAAAATCCGCATTTTTCTCCCTCCCTCCCTTCGTCCATCGCCAGCTCGCCGCGATGGCCGCGAGCGCTCGCCCGGCGCGCCGTGCCAAGCTCACGAACGTCGACTACGCCGTGCTCACGTCCGGCATGCAGATCCCCGAGTTCTCCAGCGAGGACGAGGCCTCGGACGACGACTGCTGGGGCGCGAGCCGCAAGCGCAAAGCACCCGCCGCCAAGGCGAGTCGGCGCCGTCGCGACTCGACGGCGTCGAGCACGTCGAGCAGCGCAAACAGCCCCGAGGCGTCCCCGCGCGTGGTACGCCGGCGCGCGTCGCCGCCCAAGGCCAAGAGCTGCTTTGTGTGCCGAAAGCCCAACGGCCGCAGCCCGTTCTCGCAGTGCGACATCTGCGCGCGATGGTACGGGCCCGACCATGCGTGAAGTGGACCGACCCGTGTGGCTGACCGCTCGTCGGTGTGTGTAGGTTCCACGAATGCTGCCGTCGCACGGATGATGTGCGCTCTGTGCTTGCCAACACGAGCTGCCACGAGGTGCAGTTGGTGTTCCTCCGTGGCATGAGGGGTGCGATGAGCGGTTGGACTGATTCTTTTTTGTTTTTGTTTTTCGGTGACGCCTGCTCCAGTGCCTGAAAGAATCGGTTGTCACGGCCAAGAGTGCGCTGCCGCGCCAGAAGTTGGACTCGATCGCGGATTTGGTCGCGATCCTGAAGCGCGCGAAGAAAGTGCTCGTAGTCGCCGGTGCCGGTATCAGCGTGTCGTGCGGCATCCCAGATTTCCGCTCGAAGGACGGCATCTACGAGATGGTCAAGCACATGGACGTCGCGCTGCCCGAGCCCGAATGTCTCTTCCACATCGACTACTTCCGCGAAGACCCGTCACCGTTTTTCCAGCTTGTACAGAACGTGTTTGGGCACTCGCCGGCGCCGTCGCCAACCCATGAATTCCTCAAGCTGCTCCAAGACAAGGGCAAGCTGCTGCGCGTTTACTCACAAAATATCGACGGGCTCGAGACCGTCGCGGGGGTGACCAAGTACATTCCATGCCACGGCAGCTTCGCGTGGTCGTCGTGTATGCGCTGCCGCGCGCGGGTTGAGACGCAGTCGATCCTGCCGGTCATCCAAGCCGGCGTTATCCCAACGTGTTCCGCACTCAACTGCCGCGGCGTGCTCAAGCCTGAGATTACTTTCTTTGGCGAGATTCTCTCCGATGACGTGAGCACGTGCATCACGAAGGATCGCTTGGAGGCTGATTTGCTTCTCGTCATGGGCACGTCGCTCAAAGTGTCACCTGTGGCGGAGATTCCGAGCTTTGTACCGCGTCATATTCCGCAGGTCGTGATTAACAAGACACCACTGAAGAAAAAGCGCCTCAAGACGGACAAGGACGATCCTGAGCCGTTCGACTTGCAGCTACTCGGCGACTGCGACACGATCGTGCGTCTTTTGTGCGAAGACGCGAAGTGGCAGCTCGGTACGCCCAAGGAGACTGAGCCTTCAAGCTCGTTGCCAAAGAAAGCGAAGAAGGAGAAGAAAGACCAACCAAAGCTGATCGTGCACAAGTCGCTGAAGCGGGTGTGCGTAGGCCAGTGCGAGTGCGCTGGAGTGGCCGATGGGGCTCTCTGGGCGAACAAAACCACTGGTGAGGAGGAAGAGACGCAAGTGGACGTGATCGTGTGGTGAGTGGATTCTGTGTATATGGAGACGGATTACGATGGGATACTAATGGTTTTGAATCGACACGCTACAGTGACGCATGCGGGGCGGCTGTCGACGACAAGACCGCTGGGAGCGTGTCATACTCGTGTTTGTACGTTGTCACCATCTCACGGAATGGCGTTACGCGCTCTCCACGGTTAGCTGACACGCGTGGTTTTTATCCTTCAGGGACTGCTTTGACTATGATCTATGCGCGACCTGCTATCCTCACGTGAGCGAGCGCCATTTTGACGGCGTCCACAACTTCCAGAAGGTCCGCGCGGCCAAACAACAGTGACGAATTCGCGACTATCAATTGTTTTCTAATGTATGGGTAAATCTAAACACGTCCACCATAACCAGTACCACCTCCTCAAAGTTAAGCAGATGTGACGTTCTCCCACGTGTTGGGCTCGTACAGGCCGATCATCACGCCGTCGGGCGAGCGCAGCGCTGCGACCTGGCCAAGCCACCCCCCCACGCTGTCAATTCTCCGCCGTTAAACATCCCACTCCCACTAGGCCCACCGTACCTTTCCGTGGGCTGGGTACTTGATGGGCCCGTCCATGATCGCGCCGAGCATGAGCAGCCGTGGCACCGCCTCGCTCAGATCCTGGATGTCAAAGTTGAGGAACGGCGAGTACCCCGTGCTGCAGGCAGCCTCGCTCTGCGCGAGCTTGACGCACAGCGGCACGCTCGAGCGCGTGTCGAACTCGGCGAACGTGTCGGAGGACCGCAGCAACTTGAGCCCGAGCCCTTCCTGGTAGAACTGCGTCGAGCGCGCGAGGTCGCGGCTGAGCACGAGCACTTGGCGGAGCCGCATTGGTCGTGAGCGTGGTCGGCAAAATGGCGGAGCTCCTTGGGATTGGTTGGAAAGAGTGTGTGTTGTGGATACCCAACACTTGAATTTCTATCAGAAATGGGGGGGGGGTATACTCATAGGTTACGATACGAACATCTAACAGTTAGAAAACTCAGTTGATCTAAACGAACAGCGCCGAACCGAGCATGGCGACCGTCGCGACGACCGCGCCGGCGACGCTGCAGGCCGCGGCCGCGCCGCTGGTCGTCGCCTTGGGCGTCGTCGTGGGCTTGGCCGTGCTCACTTGCGCGACGTTGTTACCCGAGCCGCTGCCGTCCTGGTCGCTGCTCGACGCCTCGATGAGCTCGGGCGCGACGACCGTCGCGGCGGGTGTGTTGTCGGCATCCTCCGAGCCGCTCGACGCCACGGACGTGGCTGTGGGGGGTGTCGTCGCGGGGGTCTTGGTCGGCGCCACGGTCGTCGGGACAGGGGTGGTGGGCGCCGGCGTGGTCGTCGTGGGCGTCGAGGTCGGCGTCGTGGAGACGCTGCTGCCGGCCGGGCAGGTCAGCGCGAGTTCCTCCTTCTTGTAGGCAGTGTTGCACTTCTGCTCACTTTCGGAGCAATCCGCCAAGTACGGCACACAGAGCATCCAGCAGGTCGAGCCGTCGTACGTCTCGCCGTCGCACTCGCAGTTGGCCTCGCAGATCTTCTTGTCGGCGTCGGCCTTGTGGTTGCACTGGATGTTGCAGCCGTCCGGGACGGCCGACGCGCTGCCGCCTTCCTTGAGCTTGCAGCCCGTCTTGACGGTGCACTTGTTGTCCGAAGCCTGGAGCTGGCGGTGCGGCGAGCACGCGATGGCGGCAAAGCCCTTGTCGTTGGCGGCGTCCTTGAGGTAGCGCGTGGTCTGGTTGGCGAAGGTACCGTACGTGAGGCCAGTGTTGGCCATGACGTGGTCCTCCGAGAGCAGGATCATCTTGCCGAACCATGCGCGGAGCGACTTGTGCGACTCGCCGTTGTCGGCGTAGCTGAGTCCGCGCGGGTACTGCATGCCGTGGGTCACAGCGTGGAGCCGCGGCGTGGTCTGGATCCACGTGTTGATGCCCTCGCCGAGCATGAGCACGAGCTCGTCGGCCTGGAGCAGCGGGCGCACGGTCTTGCCCTGGGCCGTCTTGATGAGCAGGCCGGCGTCCTCGCTGCGCGTGTGGCGCGGCGCCACCTCGCCCGAGGCCGCGACGTCAAAGTACTCGGGCGTGGTCATCGCGATCATGAGACCGTTGTCCGTGTGCATCTCGAGCGAGAGCTGCTCGAGCGTCTTCTCCGAGAGCTGGCGTCCCGCCGCCGCCGCCTCGTACGCGTGGAAGTGGTCGAGGTGGATCGACTCGGTCATGAGTTCGTGGGCGGTCATGGTGTCCATGGCCGTGGAGCGCTGCAGGCGGCGGCGCGAGACCTGGAGCGCCTTGGACGCGTCGAGCGCGAGCCCGACCTTGGCCACGGCCTGCTCGATCGCGCGGCTGAAGTCATGGTACACCTGCTGGTACCCGGGGCAGCTCTCGACGGTCTCAAAGCCCGAGTCGTCGAGCCGGCGGCCCGACTCGGTGCTAATCGTGTACCGCTGCGTGCCGTCCTGGAGGCGGCGGTGGAGCAGAAACTCGGCGCCGTGGGCCTGCGCGTGGACGGCGCACTCGGCGGCCTTGCGCAGGTACGCGGCGCGCAGCTCGGCGTACTGCGGGATGTTCTTGAGCGCGACGATGCCGTCGTGCTGCATGGCGTCGAGCAGCGCGCGCGAGTTGGCAAAGAGCTGGGCAAAGTCGACGGCCGGCACGACGTAGGCCGGCACGTCGGCGACCGAGCTCGCGGCCGCGCCCGAGGCCGCGAGCGCCGCCACGGTGAGGATCGAGTGCATCGAGACCATCGTGTGTGTGTGTGTGTGTGTGTTGGGTGTGTCTGTGTCGATGCAGAGAGAGAGAGAGAGAGAGAGACCTGCGTGGGCGCCGGCGGATTGAGGAATGGGTCGGGGGAAGAGAGGTTGGGGCCTGAGACCGACACCGTAGGGGCATACAGAGACCAAGTGGTTTCGGCGCACAGTGGCTTTCCCTCCCTCTCTCTCTCCTCCTGCATACAGAGCCCAAAGGTTGCTTCCCGGTGTGCAACAGCGTCCAGCTGGGGAGGGGGACATGGGCGGGCGCCCACACGATGGCGCGGCCGGCTGATCGAGCCTTTACAGTGACTGGATGTCAGACAAAGTTCTAGGGTACGGTACTCAGTATTCTGGATCCTGCCATCAGTGCGAGTATACGATCTTTCATACCTGGAGGTTTTTCTCCAGTGCAGAACCAGCTGGCCGCACCACCAGACCACCGCGCCCAATTACGCTGGAAGAGAGTCGGACAAGCGTCCTGGATTGCGAAAAATGGCGGTGGCCCAGACTGGCAGAGGCGCGGCATGTTCGTGGCGGGGGATCTCCGGAGACAGAGCCCACGCACCAGGACGGCTGCGAGCTCAATGAAAGCGGACACTTGTCCCACCGAACGACGCCAGAGTTGAACGTAAAGAGTGGACGCGAGTACACACGGCGGCTGCGCATATCGCGACGACTCGTCATGTTTAGATGCCTTATCCCACCTGCAGTGTATGGGGTTCGTACCGTACTTGACTCAGTAGTCGCGCTGTGCTGCAGAAGCTGGAGTTTCCTACAGACACAGCTCCAAGTACGAGCGCTGGTACGTGTTGATGCCGTCGTCGAGGATCGCTGGGTACGCCGGCGTGAGACCGTCCTGCGCGTACATGTACAACGAGTTGTAGATCTTCCAGTACACTTCCCGCACGCGGCGCGCCGGGTGGAACAGCCCTTGCAGCGTGTACTGGAGGATCACGTGCGGACCGAGAGCGACGCGGCAGGCCTCGATGGCCTCGAAAACTGCGTTGATCACGTGCGGCGAGGTCTCGAAAATGTTGGGCCACACGTAGTTGAGCAAGTGCACGAGCGCGTCTTCACAGCCCAGACCGGCGACTCCCAGCGCAATGTGCTTAACACAGGCACATGCAGTCTGGCGATGCACGAGATCTCGGTCCATGAGAGCATCCTGCAGCAATGGCGCCACGGCGTAGATGTAATCCTTGCCCATCTTCCCGATGTACTCAAACATGAACGAAAAGGCCTTCAGCACACCGTTCTGGACGTTCAGCTCAGGCACACGGTACTCGTTCATCAGCGCCGGGACGACTGTAAATGGAGAGCACGTTTCAGCAACAATGGCAATCGCGACAGTAGTACACACTCGGTTCTGGCGTTCTTGAACCTTCAGGTTGTTCAACAATGTATGGAGCACATCTTGCGGGCCGATTGCCTTCGCAATGTAGCCAAACGTGTTCACGGCCGCTCGGCGGATACCCTTCTTATGGGCCTTCAACATGTCCAGCAGCTCGAAACAGATACGCATCCACTCCTTGGCCGAAACAAACTCTGCGCCACGATCTGCGATTCGACCAACGAGATCGATACAGTTCTCCTGCACCTTTTCATGACGGTTTCGCAGAATCGGTGTCAATCGAGGCAACAGATCCTTGATCGGGGGTGTCATCTTCGTCATACCAATCACGTTCACGATGGCCTTGAGAGCACCGAGAATGCTACCGAGCACTTCAGGGTACTCCTCACCAAGGTACTCGTACAGCACGACACCCATGTGGCCCATGAGCTGCTCTTGATCACACAACTTCATGACGACAGCGATGCGACTGATGAGGTCAGCTGCTTGCATTCGAACCTTGGCTGGCTTGTTGTTCAGGCGCCACTTGATCGTACCACAGATCTGAGGGAGGTAGTTTTTCGCACGCACGCCGAGAGCATTCACAACGACTCCGAATCCATTCAGCATCACGTACGTGTCGTCTGAAGTCTGCTCTTGGAAGGCATACAGGATACCGTCGATAAGCTTCTCTTCGAGATCCGGACCAATATCGGAGGCCCCCAGATTCGTGATAACTTTGTGGATCGCTTCCATCACCATGCGCCGGTAAGGTTCGCTCTCGTCCTTCAAATCGTCAACAACTCGGGAAATAATTTCACTTGCACCGACATTGTTCGCCAGTTCAACTGTCGTCTCCACGAGTTGGCGGTAGTTCCGGCGATCGAGCGCCATGCGACGTACCCAGAAGTGACGGAAGAAAGGAGGCAGTACGTGCTCCTTCACGTAAGCGGCTTCAACACCTTCAGTGGATACACACTGCTTCACAACCTTCAGCACAATCTTCTTCATTTCTTCATCCGGAGACTGGAACTCACGGATCAGAATCGGCATCACTTCTCGTGTGAAGTAGTTAGCATAGTGTGCGTCCATCAGTGGAATAATAAAACCGATCGCCTTCAAGAACGCTGCCAATCCCTTGCCATGATGCTTACGGATTCCTCGACCCAACGGGCGAAGAACTGAATCGAACGACTCGATACCGTATGGGAATGCAGATTCAGCGAGAGCCGCAAGCGCCAGTGCCGAGATGGTACGGACCTTTTGTTCGTCTTCTAAGCCATGCGCAATGATCTCGACCAAGTGCGTCAGATGCGGAAGGACCGCACAGCCCATCAAAATGGCGATCTGCTGAACGATCTTGATACCCGTGTGACGCGCCTGCCACGACTTTGTTGATTGACACACAGCCTTCAAGAATGGGAGCAAAGCGGGAATACCCAAGGCTGATGCCACAACCGCGAAAGCTCGAGCCGTCGTGTTGCGTACATATTCATCATCGGTATCAATATCAGGACGCATGGTTGAGATCATTGTTGCGAGACCTGCAGCCTTCGCCAAGTTCGACACGATTTCTCGGCCTTCGACACGTGCGTAGTAGTCTTCATCAATAAGCAAGGGTTCGATCACGACCAAGATTTTGTGGACATACGGGCGTACCAGGTCATCCAGTTTGTACAGCACACGGTCAATCACCTTCACAAGCAAATGGCGTTCTTGATCTTCAAGGGTTGGAGACATGAGAAGCGGCAAGATCTGATTGAACAGGGGACCAGCACCGAACTCTCGCGCCTTGTCCGAAATCTGACGAAGTGCAGTCTTGCGTTGCGGCGGGGTGCCGTTCTTGATCTTGAGCAACAAGCGCATGATTTTGCGTTCCTTCGCAGCTTCTGTGTCGAGGGACTCTTCGTCGATCTCATCCATGAGCTTGCCAAAGTATTGGTAATCCTCGGGCTTGATGAACGGAATCGAGCCATCTCCAGACGGCGTCATGTTACCAAGACCGTAGTCTTCACGAGCTGGAGTTGCCTGGATTGCGAAGCCAGGAGTCATACCCATTGGAGTCGGGGTTGCCAGCAGCTTGCGTGACGGAGTGCGAATGGGAACATACGAGGCAGGGGGATCCAGGATTTTGTACCCAGTTGCTGGGAACATTGCATCCAATTCTTCGTCGGTCAGCGGTCGGTTGCGTTCCTCGATTTCATGTTCCAAGCGCAAACGCTGAGCCAACTCAGGCGTCAGGTTTCCGCTCAGCACCCCCGCCGCGATAGAGCCACCGGGCGTCATGGGTTCTCCTCGCATCGGAGTCTTCTCCGCACCACCGGCCATGGGCGTTTCATCCCATCGAGATCGCTTGCCACCAGGTGCCGGCGTAGCATTTCCATTTAATGTCGACGCAGGGGTCACATCCCACTTGGAGCGGCTGGGTGTGGCTCCGACACCATTGCCGTTGCCCACGGGTGTGGCGTCCCAGCGGTTCTTTCTGGCCGGCGTCGCTGCCGCCGAGGGCGTCGCATCCCAACGCGAGGCCCGCGACGGAGTGGGCGCACTTGCGGCGCTCGTTGTTGCAGTACTCGCCTCTGATGCTGTGTCCCACTCGGACTCGGAATCCGTCTTGGTCTCGCCCGCCGAGCCCGGATCATCCCACCGCATGCGCTTGCGGCGACGCGTCGCCGTGCTGGCTGCGTCACCACTCTCTCCGCCCTTGGCCGCGGCGGCCTCTTCGTTGCGCTTCTTCAGCTCTTCTTCTTCTTGCTGCTTTTTCTGGATCTTGCGCAGCACGTCATTGCGTTCTGAATCCAGGCGCTGGCTCTGCATGATATCCTTGTACGAGCGCTGCGGAGTCTTGCCGTCAAACGCGTCGCCGCGCTCGGGCGAGAGCATGCGGTCAAAGCGCCGCTTGCGGTAGTCGTTCTCACGGTCGGCGATGCGTGTGTTCACGAGCCCCGAGCCGTTCTCTTCGCGCGCCTGGCTCGAAAACGGATCGTAATTGGCATCCACGAGCCCATCGCTCGCTGCCGGATCGTCGCGCGCGCGGCCGGCCGCTGCGCGCCCCTTGCGCAGCGATTTCATCTCCTGCGAGTCGTCGTCCTCGTCATCGTCGGCTTCCACGATCGTCGACGAAAAGCCGGCAAACTTGTCGGCGCCGCTTGGCGCGCCGCTGCCGTAAATGTCCTGGTCAAAGTGGCCCGTCGAGGCCAAGCCGACCTTCTCGTCACCGTTTGACGCCATGGCAGATGCGCAAAGACCCGATCTATCTGTTGGTCGCGAGTGCGTAGCTCCTGGGGGGGCGTGCGAGCGGCTCTCCACGCACAGGGTTCGTCGCGACCGCGTCGCTTCTCCGCGTTCCTTGTCGTTGCCTGGAACCAACCCGCGCCAACACAAAGCCCGCAGCTCCCTGGTTTGCCCAGATCAAGAGGTTTTTCATGTGTCTTGAAACGAGGTTTTATTTAAGATAGCGTGGACCACATAATGAAGGGAACAACATAGCGTGCCCTGAGACATGACCGATAGCCGCACCTTTTTTTGAGACAGAAGCGGTTGACCAAAGTCGCCGATCTTGGAGAGACACGAAGACGGTGGTTTGTCCATTTCTGCTGCGCGGCGGCGCGTTCGCGTGGCACTTCGGCGCCGGCGCACGCGTTGAATGGGTTTTTCGGTCCGTTGGGGCACCTTTGCTGCGGTCCTGCCCGCGTTGCATGGACACGGGCCGTCCCGTCACTCTGATGGGCGCCGTTAAAACTGGGCCGAAAACAAAAAATCGAACAAACCGCGTGTCTTGTCGCATTTGAATTTTATTTCAGCCAATCATAGCAGACTGGATCTTGAATTGAGAATGTAGATTGGTTGAAATAAAGAAGCGTGTTCTGCATTTCCTTGTGCACCCCATCGGGAAAAGCTCTCCTCTCAGGGAAGGAGCGCCGACGAAGAACACGAGTCCGTTGAGTTCCCGCAGACTACAACTCGACAGGAAACCAAGCAACTAACAAGATAAACGCACCAGCAGCGCAGATGGTGCTGGAGACGGAGAACCCATCGGCCGAGCAGCGCCGCGCGCCGACGCCCGCGACCTTGAAGTCGATGGGCGACGACCACACCGAAAACGACAACCAAGTGGACGACAAGCCACCGCAGCGGTCGGCGTCCTACCGCATCCTCGGCACGTTCTCTGCGCATACCGACCAGGATGAGCGCGCGCGCGAGGACACGGAGGAGGACCCTATGGCGTGGGCCGACCTGGAGGCCTTTGGTGGCACCAAGAAGACGCTGGAGAAGCCCAAGCCACCGCGCAAGCTCACGCCGGAAGAAGTGCGCGAACAGCTCCAGGAATTGCACGAGATCGACGCCAAGATGACGGAAGCCGTCAAGGAGAAGCGATCGAAGCAAGGTATGATGGACACGATTGCGTGGCTGAAGAAGCACCAAGAGGAGACTTCGGCACAGTCTAATCGTCGACGCCCGCACCGATCGGCGTCGTTTGTGCGCTCTGTGCTTGACTTTTTCCACGTTGTCCGCAGCCAAGAAAATGACGAGGATGCGAACACCGCCACCAAGCAATACGATAACAATGCCGAGACGAATGACCGTGTATCCGATGAGCTGGCGTTTTTGTCGGCACCATGGGGTCAAGCTGAACTTAGCGCCGAGTGGACCGAAGTGGGTTTCGCGCTACTGAACCAGACGGTTTACGAAGACATGACACGCGTGCGACCGGTGATCCAGAGCGAGGAGCTACTAAGCGCATCCCCACAGGCTATCATCGCGCTCGCGAAGTGGCTCCACATGTTTGACCAGCACATTGATTTGGTCATCACGTTGAAGGAGTACTTGCTGGAGGAGCGAACTGTTATTGCTGGTGTCGGCTATAAAGTGACGACGCTCTATGATAGCTACAAAGAGGCCCTCGGCATTGCGCTTGAGAAGACCCACGGAGACCGCAGCGAACTGAGTGCCGCGATTCTAGAGACGTTCTCCCACGTTGAGCTGATCCTGAAAGAGGAACTAGCCGCGGTGAAGGACGTCGTCGCACAAACACTCACGGAGCCGCAAGAGTACGAGGCGTTGAGCAGCCTGTTCCACAATCTCGGCGAAGACGAAGCCAGCGGTGTCGTTGTTGCAAAATTGCTCGGGTGGATGAAGAACCGCATGAGCGAAGACGACACGCAGGCTTTTCTCGCGCTCTTCGACGACAACCTCAAGGACCGACTCGCAGGCGAGTGGATGCGCCACTACGCTTCGTATTTGCAACTCCTCGATGAGTTTTCAGTCAACTTCGAAGGATCCTTGGCGTTTTTCACGTAGAAGAGAACTGCAATCTCTGTAAGGTTTACAATGGATGTCTGTTGCATGCATTTGAATCCAAGAACGGAATCATGTTAAGCTCACCATGAAACGATTAACTCACGCAATACGCTTCTACCCACGTCTTCTTACAGGCGTCGATCGTCTCCTTTGGTAGCCCCGGCTGTTTGTTTTGGAATAACGTGAGGCACAGCGTGGCGCAAGTCGATTCCGTCGACCCGCACACAGCCAAGCACGCGTTCTGGTAGTTCAAGCGATGACTGGGCCTCGATCACGAACGCTAAATCGATCACAAGGTCCCGAGCATAGCCAAGAATCATCTTCACGATTCCACTTGCCACTGTGGAGCTGCCGATATCATAGTCGACCTCAAGATACTGCTTGCCTTGATGGTAGGAATGAGTCACCTTCGTGCCGAGAATTGCGGGCGTTGAACCTACCCCCTCTCGAATCGACCATGTCCCCTGTACGATTCTTGGAATGAGTTTCAGCCGTTTGGTGCGGTATACATCGTTCGCTCCTCGGAAAAAGTCGTGACACAAATCAGCGAACACGGAGTTCTTCTTCAGCTCAGCTGGATTCTCAGGGGTGAAGTAGATGACGAGAGATAAGTTTGGCGGCCCTGGAATCATGAAGTTGATGATAAAGATGAGTGGTGACTCATCACCTTTTCCCGAACCATTATACAGCCCTTGCTTCTCAAATGACGACAATCCAATGTGGTGCAGCTTTTCACTTCCTTGCGCCTTGAGAAGTTCCACTCCAACCAGACGGAACGCTTGTGGGGCCGAACATACTTTCGAACGTGAAGGAAAATAATTTGGGCCGCGAACGAGGAAGCTGTTTGCGTTGGGCTCGCTCCAGAACTTGGGAGGAAGAAGGTGTTTTAAAGTGAGATCCGTCCGGAAAGGCTCAAGAAGAGGATGTTGAACTTCTGACACAATAACTTGGCTCGCAGAAGGTTTGCGCTGAAGACCGTTGACAGCTTGACTTCCTGGGACACCCGCCCCAAATGGACGAGGAGTAACGTCAGCATCACTCGACTGAGCTGTCAACGCTGTGATCATCTCGAGGAAGTATACTCCATATGCGTGCATGTAGTACCAAGACCGAGCCAATGGATAATCGACCCAACCCTTGGGGTTCATCTGAATTGTCAACGTGACCCAGCATTCTTCGAAATGTTCGTCCGCATGAACGCGGGGGGATATGATGAACCCACCACCAAGCACAGATCCACGCACTGCCTTTGAGCTGCTGGAAGATGGGCACTGGGCATGCGTCGTTGACTGGAAGCAGATGAAGTATGACGAGTCTTGCTCCATGCGCCAGTAACGAAGCAAGCAGAGATCTCGAGCCTCCACATGCACCGGCCACAGATATGTCTGGGCGAGTTTCCAATAAATCACGTCACTATGGTCCCCCTTGTTTTCCTCGAGTACTCTTGCTTCTTGGATGACGTGGTTGAAGCGGTAGAAACTACTATCAGTGTTCATAAGCATGTCAAACACCTTCTTCGGCGAGGCCATGACTTTGATGCTTGTGCGAAGTGCTGGTGGGGGACCGTTCTTTGCAACGAGTGAGCTGTGAAGTTGAGATTTTTCGACATCGACCCGCAGCTTGGATGTGAAGTCATAGAGTCGCCAAGAAGTTTCTTGAGAGAAGGTCGCAGACGTGCGGAATGTCTTAGCGATAGAGCGCGGTAGTGAGCCAAACGACCCCGCACGCGGTCGGCCTTGTAAACGCTGGGAACTGCCCTTGGAGGACGACACAGATCCTGTCGACACTGACGCAGAGAGCGGCGGCTTTCCAAGAGAGTACGGAGGCGCGCTTTTCCTAGACACAATTGAAGGAGCCGGACCTTCGTCCTCGCTTGAGAGCAAGCTGTTGTCACTGTGTTGATGTTGAAACTCGTGGTCTTTGTCCATGTACCAGTTGAGGTATCGTTTCCACTGCTCTTCAGCTTGTGCGATACACTCCAAGATACTATTCCGCCACCAAATAGCCGTCTCAAGCGATTCGGCGGCCAAAGCGATCGGACCTTTGTTTCGATTCTGGACGATGATTGTACCAGCTGCTCCAGCACTTGCCGCAGCTGCCGCACTCATTCCCATTCCCATACCAATACCCACACCTGCAAGACCTCCGGTTAGCACTACAGCGGTTGCCGCAGTTGCAGCAACTGCTGCGGCTGCCGCTCGGCTGCGAAACTTGCGGGAGTTGTTTTTCTTCAAGCTTCTTGGGTCGTAGTCGAAGTCACCACTGCCTCCCATCCCGTCCGGAGACATGGGGACCTCAAAAGAAGCACTAGTTGCGCGTGTTGTTTGCGGGATCAATAGCTGCGACGAGGTCACCATCGGTGAGTTATCGCCAAGCAGGTTTGAGGATGAAGCCGACACTGCTGGTGTGGAGGATTCATCCATGTCATCTCCGGACGCATGTGTCATGTGGCGAATTCGGAATGTGAAAAGTGGCTTGGTCTCGATCTTGCTGGGCGATTCGCGGACTTCATCCACGGTTGTTCCCGGGCCAAGCACATACCAACCTCGCGGTTCCTTGTCACCTTTCTTGCGGAAGTAGCAGAGATAATGCATCCCGTTCGGTGTTGAGCGAATCATGAAGTAGCGGTCGCGCCAAAAGTTTACGTGCTGGCCCTTCTTGCGCAGCCAGCCTTCCATGCGGATCTCGCCGGTCTGCCAGGTTGACGCAGGGAGCCCATCAGCAGAAATGGGGCCACCAGCGCTGGAGGCTGTGCCCAAAAATGAGGCAGACGCAGTCGTGCTGGTCGGATATGGCGCACTTCGCGGTGCCGATTGTTGGCTTGATGGCGGCGCTTGTGAACGTCCATGCTCGAGGGTGCTGCTGTGAGAAGCTGATCGCACTTGGCGGTCGCGCTCCTTGACAATCTCCTCCACGAACTGGACGAGCTTGGGCTTGAGCACTTCCTTCACGACGGCGTCGTCGGCCACGGGCATGGACGCCGACAGCGTCTGGCTGCTGTGGTGCTGCTGCGCGGCGGAGAGCTCGGAGAACGTTTGGTGGCGCTTGCGCTCAAACTCGACGAGCAGCTCGTCATAGAAGAGCCGACAGCGGTCCACAAAGGCCTGTTCGCGCACGTTCGCGACCAGCGCGGGCGCCGCCGCGTACACGCTGAGGTAGAGCTTCTGGAGCGCCTTGAGCACGACCTTCTTGCCGTTCTCGCGGCTCGCGTACGAGGCCGTGATGTAGTCGGTGCAGATGATGTCGAGCAGCATGTTCAGGCGGTCGCCGTCCAGGAGGATGTCGGGTAGCCCCTCGGGCCGCGTCGTCTTAGCCGCCTCCATCGCGATCGGAGTCTCGGCGGGGGGGCGGGAAGACAGCGGCTTGGTGGTTGCCCCTTGCGCGCGGCCCTGCGGCAATGTGAAGGTGAAGTGAATGAACGTGTGAGACCCGACGGGTTCACCCGGCCCGTCTAAAGAGTTTGACGGGCTCAAACCCGTTTACCACTCTGAAGGAGTGGAATTTGGGAAGCCGTGGGTTTCAGGCGGGTTTGGTATCGGGCTCGGAACCCGCCTGTTTACGGCGTTTGGAGGGGCATCGACCACGAGTGCTGATGCCACAGTGAGTGTCGCACGTGTGATGGCTGCTCTCTCTGGCGTCGATGGACTCATCGAGAGAGCGCCAACGCCGTGGACGCGCGGCGACGACTCACCGTCGCAGCGCGCCATGGGAGGTGTTAGCCATGACACTCGCCTCCGCTGCGATATCGCACCGCCGACGAGCCTCGTCAACGAGGACCGCTCCTTGCTTGGCGTGAGGTCTAATTCGTGTACACCACACTAATCCAGTTTCTTAAATTCGGAAGTTGAAGTGGGACAGGGTCCGAATGGATTGACTCCCGTGGGGGACGGAAAGCCCGCCACCAAAAGGGAAATCAGCGGCAACGCGGCAAAGCGTTCGCGCTCTTCTCTCCGCGTCGTTCAGCGGCAGTGGCGACGAGGAACCAGGAAGGTCGACGGGTTGCGATCGTTTGTTTTTGACTCGACGAGGCGTCGGCGTTCGCGTGCTGGAGTCGTCTGACGAGAGAGAGAGAAGTGCAAACACATCACACGGCGCGTGAAGGGAAACTCAGCTCCGTGGTGACGCCATGGCGCGCGACACGCGCGCGGCGTCATCTTCTGCGGTGGCAGGGTCGCCCCAGAAGACCAAGCGCTCGCCAAAGAAGGCGAAGTTCAGCTTCGAGTTCAAGAGTTGCTTTCGCTTCAACCGTTCGAAGACCGCCAAGTTGCCGTGCGACGGAATGAGTCCCATCAATACTCATAAGCGCTCCGTGAGAGCTGTGTCAGACCCTGTGTTGAACCGCGTGTCTACGTTTGATGGCGAAGGTGACGTGAAGGGAAGCATGCGTGGTGACGCGTTGCCTCAGGAGATTGGCAGATTGGCTTGTGAGCATCTTCCACAAGCACAAGACACAATGATCCCACAGCCTAGTCTGGATGCAACTGACTGTGAGCAAGCGGATGATATCTTCTTGCCGGAGGAAGAGCTTACTGTCGAGTTGACGAGCGAGCTCCACCCTGGAGGTGAGGACAGCTCACATTTCTACTTTGAGAGCACGCCGTGTGAGCGGAAAAACAATGATGAGCAGGGTGACCGTTTTGCAACGACCAAGGCATCCATTCATCGACTGCGTCAAGATGGTCAAGTTGACAACTCTCCAAGCCGACTAGATCATTCAAACGACCTTCCCATTGAATCCCTTGATAAGCACAAACGTCGACATGATTCTGTGAGTCACGCTGATGACCAACACGAAACGCGACTTGATGAACGGCTGCATACTTCACAGATAGATCCTATCGCGAATAACCACGATGGATACCAAGCATATGTCGTCTCGTTCGAACGGCGTGAAAGGGAATCGGAGCCAGGCCTCAACACGACCAACTCCTTGAACGACGTCATTCAAAGTTCCCCGCACATAATTCATGCAGAGGAGCCAGTCGGTAACAATGATGTAGGCGATCGCGCCTACATGAGGCACCAAGATGACGAAGGCATCTATTGTTCCACTCTCGATGACTCGTTGAGCGGCGCTGGTTCCGTTGAGTCTGAGCTATCTCGCACCACCTTTAATCTGCTAGGAAGTCATGGAATTCAGGAAGACACGCGAAAAGAAAGAATTGAGATTGATCTGCCCCTTTCCCGATCCGATGAAGACAAACCCACGGACGACGGTCAGTCACATGACCTAATTCTGAGTCTTTGTAGTCCAACTCGGCTTATTGCATCCACCGACCGTCTTGGCGAAGCAATTCCGCTGACCACCACGCACCGTATACGCGTAGGAGTTTTACCTGGATCTCCGATCCACACCCCTACAAGACTAATGAGCATTTTCGAAGACGACGAGGAAAAAAACGACGACGACGTTGACGTTGTGATGCTAGCACCTCCAATTGACAACCAGCTATTTAGCTCAGGCACGACTACGATATGGAGCACGGACGATTCTCAAACTGCACAGACTGAGCACGAGTTCATGGTGCCCAGCGGATTAGGATCGAATGAAGAACCAGATCAAAGAGGGCATCACTCGAACTTAGCTCCGTATTTTACTCCGACATCTCCTGTGGAAGTCGTCGAAGGCTCCGATCCTGTGATATGGCTTTCATCCGGTGGTGGAGAGTTTCTTGATGCGCTCGATGACGGCGAGAGTACATGGACCAATTGTTCCAGCTACGAAGGCGACAGCGGTAGTGGACCAACGTTTGGTGCTACAGGTGTTGATCTCTACGTTGAAGCGGCAGTTCCTGACGACTCCATCTTCAGCGGAGAGGAGCTCGTGGTAGACCTTGATCAAACCGAAGAGCGTTTGGATGATACCATCCTCGTGGTGGGTCGGGCGATTGAATTGGCCAGTGACGTTCTTGGGATCCGTACAAGTGAAAACGAAAATGTCAACGTTTACACCGGAACACCACGCACTTCAAGTCGTTTGGTGATCACTACCAACAATATCGTGAGTGAGGAGCACACAAACTCGGACGCTGGCCTCATTGAGATCCAGAATGGCCATGAATTCCTCGTCGGCCACACAACTGCACAACCTGATGAAGCATCTGACATACGTACTGCAGGGTTTGCCATGGGATGTGAAGACTACGGATTCTACCTTCGACCCGATTTTTTGGGTAGTTCAACGTCATCATTGATTGATTTGCAAGACGTTAGTTTCCATCAGGGCGACGAGCTACCAGTGACAGTTTCAACTCTACCGATACTTTGCCCGTTTGCAGATGTCAACGATGGTGAGGATCGTGAGACTTCAAGCACAATGCATAGTACAGCGTCTCAGACCGAGCTCGCGACATGCACCAGCACAATGGACTATGGGTTTGCTGCCCCGCCCAGCAATTCAATCTCAATCGAACGAAGCCCTTCCATGACGTACAATCCAAGTTCCCTGGGGCAAGAGTATCGAGTGAACGAAGACAGAACCAAACTCTTGGTGATCACACTGTGGGTCCTCGCAATCCTCGGATCGGTTCTCGTGGGAGTGGCTCTATTTGATGTGCAAACCATCCAATCCCCGCATTGCGACCAAAACTTGATCCAAAACTCTTCGATTAGATGCCACGAGGTATGGAATGAAATTGCTGGCGCCAAGCAAGACAGATCATTCCTCTCCAAGTCAGCAATGCCATCCAAAATTGTCGGGACACAGAATCTTGATCATGGGCTACCAGATCTCCTCGAGTCGGATGTGATTGCTGCTTGTGAGCTTGTTGCTGGTATACACACCAATGATCCCCGCGTAGGAGGAGAGTGCGAATCGCTGTGGTTCGAGGTCGAAGAGGAACGATTCAGTGAGGAGCTCAATAACCGACCGCACGGACGCAGCGATCGCATGCCTCCGACTGGAACCAGTCAAGCAGCGCACTACATACTTGGACTTGCGCTCACACTTCTTGTTGTGGCATTCCTCCAGTACGACAGTTCAAAATAGCGTCGACTCGCGCGATCACCGACGCTTGACTGTAACAGGCGACCAGTCGACACCAGCGTTTCCCCACTTCTGCGTTGGAATCGTCTGCGTGCCGAAAGGTCATCGTGCTCAACGAACTCTTTGCTTACTTCCATCATCACCGAGCTTCGACCACCACATTCTTTTTCGCACCGGCGCACATTGACCTCAAGCTCACTCACTCCTTCCGGTATGAGCGCCATGAGAATCACGCGCTGCCTTTTCCTACTCGTACTCGTGATCAGCGCTGTCAATGCAGCGCGCCTCAGCAAGCGCCCTGCGCGGCACAACCCTCGTAAGGCGATTGAGGTACTCGTTCAACGTGACACGCACAAGAAGCTCGCAGACCATCGCTCCGAACTGTGACAGGCGCAAACCGCGTCGAGCCACAGCGACAGCAGCATTACCTACTACGAGCAGCACACCAATAGAAACTCTAACTTCGAAGTTCCCATTCCTTCTCCATCAGAGACTCGAGAGAATGCAATCACTTCGACACAACGGCTCGTGCTTTTTTGCATGGAGCGTCATGATCTTGCAGGGTCGCGAAGGAAGAACCCATGTGACACTGATTCACACCGGTATAACCGACGATACCGATATGTCCACACTGACTCTTCCAGCTGACTATTTGATCGGGAGCGACCATCACTCTGATTAGGAGCTCGACGGCGCCAAAGCAAGAGAGCGCTGCTTCCAAGTGTCCTCCCCCCATCGTCGCCCCTCCCGACACGCTGCGGAGCCAGGGACGCGCGATACCACACTCATCTCCGTGACCGCCATGGAGCCGCTACCCCATGTGCCGCGCCACGAGGCCCACGAGAACGTGACGATCCTCGAGACCGAGACGTCCACGAGCGAGTACTCGCGGCGCACGAGCGACCAGGACGACGTCTCCACGGCGTACTTGGCGGCCAATCTGTTTGGCCAGTCGCCGGCAGCGCGTACCCACGACGACGGCCACGTCCACTACTATGATGGTGACTACGAGTACGACTACGATGAAGACCACACGCCCAAGGAAGACCCGCTCGCATCGCCGAGCCATCATCACCATGCCGCATTACTCTCACCCACGGTCGTCCACGGCCATGCACAGGACCGACTCGCGCTCTGGATCAACTATGCTGCAGTCGGTGTGACGCACGCGCTCTTCCAGACCATACTGTACCCGTACCTCAAGATGTACCTCAACATGGACGAGTACCGCGCCGTCTCGGCCGAGCTGCTTGTCGCGCTGCCCTGGAGCTTCAAGCTCGTGCTCGCACTGACCACCGACTGTGTACCGATCCAAGGGCTGCGTCGCAAACCCTACTTGTACGCCGGGTGGGCGCTCTGCGGTTTGTTCTCGCTCGTTGTGGCGTGCATCCCGAGCGAGACGCCGTACTTGAAGAACGGCCAAGTCGCAAACGGCGAGGCCGCACACGCCGGGCCAAAGTACATCGCTCTTTTCTTCTTGGCGTCTCTCGGACTCGTGCTCGCCGACGTCGTGTGTGACGCCATTGTTGTCGAGCTCTCGCACCGCGAGATCGAGTCCCGCCGGGGCTCGGTGCTGTTGACGGCGTTCATGGTGAGGTATTGCGGCCACGCCGGAATGGCGTTCCTCGTAGCCATGTTGTGCAACAGCATGCCTTACGGGGGCGAGTTCGCGTGGGGTGCGTCGCCCAATTTGCTGTGCCTATTTGCTGTCGTTGCGGCACTCGCGGCGGTCGCGGCCACGCGGCTGTACCTCGTGGAAGACACGCGCCATCCACACCGACGACAAACCCACGCGTCCAACCCGTACCATCCGTCACGGGCGTCAACGCTGGGTGAAGACCCCCGCGAGGCTGCGACGCCGCACGAACACGCAAACACCGACGGCGACGACCGCGCGAGTGTCCGGGCGAGCGTCGTGCGTGCACGGCCGAAGACGCTTTGGGCGTTTATGCAGAAGCGCTCGACGCTGCAGCTGCTCGTGTACGTGTTCCTCGCGCGCGTGTGTTTCTCGTACTACACGGCGTCGACCAAGGTGTTGTACGAGACCTGGGTCTCGATCAGCCCGCTCATGAGCAACCTGTTCACAGTGGTCAACTCGCTCGTGTTCGCGGGCGTCGCGTTGTTACTACGGCGCTCACACTTGCTGACGAACTGGCGGCGGCTCATCCAGGGCGCAGTGCTCATCTCTCTGGTCATCACGGTCATCCCGTTTGTGTTTGTCGTGACCGACGTCGTGCGCAACAACGTGGTCACGCTGCTCGTCGAGCAGCTCGTGGCCTTCGTGGAGGCCGTGGCGTTCTATGCGATCCTGCTCGCGGTCCTCGAGGCCACCGAGTCGTCCGGGCTCGAGGCCACGAGCTTTGCGCTGTTCACGTCGATCGCCAACGCTGCCGTGCCCTTCGCGACCTCGCTCGCGCAGAGCATCGGATCCCACTTCGACGCGTACGACAGCGAGTGGGCAAAGGACACGGCGTCCGTGCGCTGGAAAATGGTCTACGCGCTGCTCGTGTGGGTCGTGTTCCGCGCTGCCAACGTCGCGCTGCTGCCGCTGCTGCCCGGCCAAAAGCGCGCGATGCACGTGCTCAAGGAGTTCGGCGGCTCGCACCGGCTCGCGGCGCTGTACGTGAGCGCCGCAGCCGCGTTCGTGCTGCTCTGGGTGCCGTTCACGACCATCCTCGCGGCCGTGGAGACCACGGCGTGCTTGACCGTCGCCGGTGGCGAAGGCTGTTGAGTCTCAAGCGGCGCAAGATCGTTGTTGGGTGCCGTCCTGTCTACCTAGAAAGTTGTAATTCGACCAATACGAGCGAACAGATCCAAGCAGCCATTATGAAATGGATACATATCGTGGCACTGAATGCGATGTGTGGCACGAGAGGACGCGCTGTTCCCAGCACATTCCTGGACGCGCGCGACGGTACAAACTGCTTCATGGGATTCAGGCGCTCGCGGCGTTTCAAAGACTTCAAAACTGCCAGTCACACCGTCGCAAAAAGCCGCCATCGCTTGCATCGAGGAGTGTGATGCGGGTCAACAGAGCGAGCACGCGGTGTGCGTGCGTGGACCGCCTAGTAGGCACGGTCAGGTGACCGCTACCAGCGAGCCCCACGAGACTAAGAAACAACGGGACGCGTTCCCAGGTGGGGATGCTTGACACAGGCCGTGCTGTAACGGAACCAGGCAACGGTCCGGACTGGCTCGCCAGGACTGTTGTTTGCCGACTGGGCTTTGCTCGACGCGGCGCACCGGATCGGGGAAGGGCCGCACTCTCCAATTCACCCCCATTGTGACCCCACTCCCCGTAAGACCGACCATGGCACGCCTTCTGCTCTCGCTGCTCGTGGCCGCGTTGGCGCTGACCAACTCGCTCCCCGTCACCGGTGCCGTGAGCTGCGATGTCACACCCGATGCACCGACCCCCGCACCGACATCGACTCCGGACGCGAGCGACAATGGCCACACCTTGGGTTCGACACCATCCATGACGCCGGCAATGACCACCGCAGCGCCAGCCCCGGCACCAGTCACGTCAACGCCAGCACCAGACGTGATACCACCCCAGCCCACATCGTCGAGTCCCACGCCGACGAGCGCCAGCCCCTCGGTCTCGGTCTCGCCATCCCCATCCCCTACAACCTCATCGCCCACGCCCTCGAGCACCAGCTCCTCGCCCTCGCCATCCCATACCACGACGACGCCCGGTACGACCGAAGCCCACACCATGGGCCTCGGCACGTGCTACGAGCCCATGCACAGCCAGGACTACGCCAGTGGGAACAAAGAGCTCATCGCCGCCGTGCTTGACCGCGATCTCGCACAGCTGCGCGAGCACTTTGCCGTGCTGCGCACGTACCACTCGCAGTACTTCGGACTGCGCGTCGCCGACTACGCGAGCCACCACGGGCTCAAGCTCTTCATCGGCCTCTCCAACTACCCGGGCCGCGACGACTGGAGCGAGTTCGAGCTCCGCATTGCCGTCGAGAGCGCGCGCGACCACCCGGGGACGGTCGAGGCCATCCTCGTCGGCAGCGAGGACCTCACGGCGGCGGGCGGTTCGCAGAGCGTTGACTCAATCCTGGACATGGTTCAGAAAGTGCGCTCGGGGCTGGAGGCCGCGGGCGTGCCCAAGGGGACCGTGCTCGTCGGCACGGCCCAACGCGTCAACGAGTTGCTGAGCACCTCAAGCGCCGATGACATGGACCGGCTCGTGGCTGGCTGTGACGTCGTGGGCGTCAACATCTACCCGTTCTTCACGGCCGGGTTCGACGCGCGGAACCCCGCGGCGTTGCTGGAGGCCCAGTGGGCGCAACTACGTGCGCGGTACGGTGACCGCATGAGCAAGCTCCGCGTGACTGAGACCGGGTGGCCCTCGGCCGGTGGCGCTCCCGTCGGATTCCCCGGGAATGTGCCCAGCCCCGAGACGCAGCGCGCGTACTTCCATGCCGTGGCCGACTGGAAGCCGCACGACATGGCCGGCGCGCACTTTTGGTTCATGGCCTACGACCGCCGGAGCGACGACGCCCAGGTCGCCGCCTCGCCGTACGAACAGTACTTTGGCGTCTTCACGGCCGAGAACGCGGACAAAGGCGTCTTGTGAGGGCCCATCCCTACGTCGTTTGTGTCCTGTCCGTGTGTCATTGATTCTCCGCCCCCCTTGCGAGTACTCGTCCAGCGTAGTACGTCTTGCGAATCCACTTTCTACAGATTTCATCGTCTTGTGTTCCCTTCTACCATGTCCACCACTCTGGAAAAATGCAATAGGGTTTGTATAATGTATCTTTAATGGTACGGAGGCCGCGAGATGCGGCTGGGAGCTCGCAGTCTCACAGCGTCGTTTCGTGGCCAGAGGTGCGAATGGGCGTCGTCGTCAGCGGCGAGCGTGCTGGCGAGCGCTTCGTGCTGGTTTGGCTGGTGGCGCCGGCCGGGGCGGGCGAGAGGCTGGTGCTCGACTCGCGCTTGGCCGGCGAGATGCGCATGGTCTCGAGCTCGTTCTCCGAGGCCACGTCGAGGTCCTTGTCGCGCGCCTCGCGCTCGGCCTTTTTGCTCTTGACGTACGCGCGCACCGAGAACGCGATCGAAAGCTACAGACACGACACCATCGAGTGTGAGACCTTTCCTCAAACGCGCTGAGAGCCCCCCATCATGGCCACTTGGACGTACCACGGCCGCGACAGCGCCGAGCACCGTGACGATGGTCTTGGTCCAGCTGTACTGGTCGCAGAGCGGCGGGTTGCGCCAGTCGCCGACGCACGCGCAGTACTTGGAGCCGTCATCTTTGGCGCGCACCGAGCCGCGGGTCGCGCTGCAGTTGTCGACGTCGTTGGCGCCGGTCTTGGCCCCGTTGTCGCCCTGGGGCTCGACGGGCTGGTTGGGCTTGGTCGTCGCCGCCGCGGTGCTGCCGTCGGCCGGCTTGACCGTCGCGGCGTCGCACGAGGCCGCGGTGCCGTCGCCGCCGGCCGCGACCGCGATCGTAAACTCGTTGGTGACCTGGCGGCACGCGTCGGCGCCCCAGCCGCGCACCGCGAGCGTGCCCGGCGCGCGTGCGCAGAGATGGAACGATCCGTCGCTGTCCGGGAGCACCTGCGTGCTGAGGTTGCCGACAAACGTCGACTTGATCTGGTTGGCCGCGAGCAGGTCGTAGGTGAGCCGCCCGACGCCGTTGATCGAGAGCGCGATGCGCGCGCCGACGGTCGTGCGCGCGCCGCCGTCGGCCGCAAAGGTCACGCCGCTCGCGTAGCTCGGCGCGCCGTGCGCGAACGCGCAGCCGTAGCAGCAGATGCCCTTGGCGGCGCTGCACTGGCCAAAGTCGAGCGGATCGTACGTGAGGTTGCGAGTGTTGGGGTCGGTCTGCGCGAGGCACGTGGCGCAGCACTGGTCCGCGGCCGCGAGCAGCACCGGCGCCAGCGCCAGCGCCACGAGCAGCAGCGACGACCGGAGCGCCATGGCAACGTGGCGTGGCATGGCAGAGCAAAAGGTGCCAGGCCGGGCCGTTATGGCCAAACGCGGTGGGGGGGGGGCGACCGTGGGTTCATTGCCTGCCAGACAGGACAGGGATATTTTTTGCCTGATTTCTGGTGTGGACCACGCAGCTCATTCATTCACTTCTGGGATCTGATTGGTTTCCGCATTTTTCATAAAATAGACAAAGATTTTCCGTATATTTCGGATTGCAACGGCGTGTGACCTTTTCCGGATGCGACAACACCTCCTCGATGGACGATCGATCTGCAGGAGTTTGTGGGGCCGCTTGGTGTCGCATCCGTTGGAAGTCCCCGTGGATCGGCGTCGATGGAACTGGACGTCTGTCGCCATTTGAGCCGGCGCGAGTCGCCTCGGAGGGAGGGGTTGGCTCTGTGTCCTGTGCGCGTGCCTCGTCGAGAGATAAATAGTTGAGTGGGGCGAGTGGGATTGTGAATACCATCTCACAGCGTGTACTCCTTGTTGTCGCGGGCCTTGGCGGACGTGGGCGGCGGCGCGTACGGCTGATCGCTCGCGCGGTTCGACGGCTCCGGGTCCGCGGCGATGCGGATCGTCTCCTCGCCCAACGCCGGTCCAGTCGTGCTGCTCTGGTCTGCCCGCTGCTGCCCCTGCTGCTCCTCGAGCTGCTTGGCCTTGCGCGCGTTCATGAACGCCTTAACCGACACCGCAATGGAGAGCTGCCAGGAGAGAACCCACACATGTCAGCACCATGTTGTTCCGCATCCAAAGAATAGACAGGGAAAACGTACCAGCGCGGCGACGCCACCGCCGATGGTCGCGGCCGTCTTCCACCACGGGTATCCGGCACACTCGGGCGCGCCCGTCCACTCGGCCGCGCACACACACGTCTTCGTGCCGTCGACCGTGACGATACTGGCGCGCTGGAGGTTGCACTCGGACAGCGACGAGTCTTCGTCGGTCGCGGGCGCGGTCGTGGTGCTCGAACTCGAAGTGGCCGAGCTGTTGGAGGACGAGGGCGCCGTGGGCGTGCGCGACGCGCACGTGCCGTTGCCGCTGCCCGTGGTCACGACGATCTTGGACTCGGGCGTGGCCGTGGTACACGGGTCCGAGCCCCAGCCGCGCACGACGACCGAGCCGGCGCTTTTGGCGCAGATGAAAAAGACGCCGTCCTCGAGCGTGGCCTCGGCGCTGCTGTTGGTCACGGTCGTGGTCTTGTTCTGGTTGGCCTTGTAGGTCTCGTACGTGACGCGCGCGATGTTGGTCCACGTGATCTGGATCCACTCGCCGGCCGCGACCTGGGGCGTCTCGCCGTCGTCGCCGTACGACGCGTTCTCGATGGTCGGCGACGACTTTTCGCCGTCGCAGTTGAAGCAGCAGACGCCGCCGGCGGCGCTGCACTGCGCGTACACGACCGGATCGTACGTGTACGCCACGGACGAGGTCTTGCCGATGCACGTGGCACAGCAGCCGTCGGTCGGCGTGGCGCCACGCGCCAGTGGCGCCACAAGCACCGTCACCAGCACTGCCACGACCACAGCCATGGTCGAGAACCCGATTCGTCGGCGGATCATGGTCGAACGGCGCGCGGGGGGGAAAACGGTGGTCTGTGTGTGTGTGTGTGTGCGAATGAGAGCTCCAATCGGGATCTGCTCTCGGGATAACGGTTCTTCGCGGATCAAAGCGACTCTGGAACGAGAAAAAAAGAGGAGCAGGACTGGGAGGGTGCGCGGCCAGCGGTCCGTGGCTGGTTTCTTCTGCTGCGATCGTGCGTCTGTCTCGGATGGCTCGTTTGCGAGACTGGCGCCGGTTTGTCAAACCCCCGACCGTGGCAGTGCCAGGAGCGAAGCGGAAGACGAGGATGCGAGCTGACCGACTTCTGCGCTGGGTACAGTGCAGTCCAAGCGGCCAGGGCCTTTGCAGGCCACAAGCCGCGGTGGACCGACCGTCGCTTGCCACGGGGCGAGATGCCGCGCCGGCCACCGCGGATCACCCGGAAACGACGAAGTCACGATGATCGCGAGCGCGTGATTCTCCAGTCACAATGATCCACTCGCACACGCCCACCGGCTGGCCACGGCCACCGGCTGAATCGCGGCATGTCGCGTTCCATCCGGTGCCGGGCGGATCGTTCTGGTGTGGAACATTCCATTATGTGAACGAGCGCATGATGCTGGGTGGGTGACAAGTTATTTGGATCGTCTCCGCGGGGAGTGCAGTCTTCTACCGTTGCAGCCTCATCGTGGCGTGCCGCATCATTCTCGTCGTGTTGCCGAGCCCGGAACATCCGGAGACGCGGATCCCTAATCCCGCTTCAGCCCAAAGCAGTGCACGTAACGTCCGATCGAATGGCTACATTTCCTCACTTATCACATACATCAGTACTCGGGATGGTGCTCACGGCTGCGAGATCGCGCCTACGACGGCGCGGATCCAGATCGCGGCGGCCTTGGCGCCCGGGTCCGGGATGTCCAGTGCCTGAGCCTGGTCCACATAACCAGTTCGTCCAAAGGCCTGCGACGTCGGGATTGCGCGTGTCTTGTCGGCGCCGGCCTCGGCGGCCGAGGCCACGGCATCCAGGCGCGCGACGAGATCGCCACTGGCCAGCGACGACGGGTCGCCCAGCGCGCGCTCGGCCGGCAAGAGCGCGTCCACCATCGTGCGTGAGCCTTCCTGCGCGCCGCCGTAGCGTTGCACTGCGTCGATGCCGGCGCGGAAGGCCGCACCCCAGGCAGGCGCGCCCTCGCTGTGGGCCGCCTCCATCTGCACAGCCGCGGCCGTGAAGAAGATCGTGTAGAGCACGCCGGACGTGCCGCCTGCGCTTTGGCTCACCGAGTGCGCAAGCGAGCGGAGCGTCGCGGCGGCGTCGTCGAGCGGGTATTTGGTCGCGAGGTCTGCGAGAATCGCCGTGGCGGCGTTGCGGAACGTGAGACCACAGTCGCCGTCGCCGACCTTGGCGTCCCAGGCCGTGAGGTCCGGTTCGCTCTTGATCAGCTGCTCACAGGCGGCGCGGATCGCCTTATCTGTGAGCTGCGCGGCATGGGAGAGCGTCTCCGGGCGCGTGTAGACCGGGTGGCCGCCGGCGGCGTGGAGCGGTTGCACGACTTGAGGCTGCGTGGTCACCTCGAAGGGCGAGTAGTTCCACGCCGTCGCGGTCGTCGGTGCATCAAAGTAGCCGAGCAACTTGGCGTCAGCATCGAGTTTCCACGTTGTGAGCGAAAAGCCGGTCATGTCGAGCGCAGTCATGAACGAGCCGACCATGACGCGCTTGACATCGACGCCGCGGCACTTGAGTGCCGTGATGGCGTGCTTGGCGACCACGAAGAGCTCCATGGTCGTGCTGGAGCCGAGATTGTTGATCATCAGCACGCTGTTGTTTCCCGTGGTCAGTGAAAGCGTGCCTGCGAGGCGGTCAATCATGCGCTCCGTGACGGTCGGCGCGTCCTGCAACTCGCATCGCTCGATCCCCGGCTCGCCGTGGATGCCGAGACCCAGCTCCATCTCGTTCTCACCGAGCTCTCGGGACGGGCCGTCCTGGCCTGGCAACGTGCACGGACGAAGCGCCACGCCGATAGTACCCAGGTTCTCCTTCTTCGAGATCTTGTCCACAATCGCCACGATAGACTTCAAGTCGGCGCCACCCGCGGCAGCGGCGCCGGCGATCTTGTGGATCAACACGGTTCCGCTGAGCCCGCGACGGCCGGCGTTGGCGTTCACAACCGCGACATCTTCGCCCACGACGACCATGTCGACGAGGAACCCTTCGGTCTTGGCCTGCTCGACGGCGAGCCCAAAGTTGAGGCGGTCACCGGTGTAATTCTTCACGATCAGCAGGCAGCCCTTGGGCCCAGCGACGTGGCGAATCGCCGTGAGCACTTGGTGGGTCGTGGGTGACGCAAACACGTTGCCGCAGATCACACCCGTGAGCATACCCTCGCCAATGTACCCGGCGTGGGCCGGCTCGTGGCCGCTGCCGCCGCCCGAGAGCAGCGTGACCTGGCGCTGCTTGATGGCCTCGAAGTCGCGGTGGAGCACGACCTTCTCGTTGGCCACGAGCGCCAAGTGGGGCTGCGCCTGCACGAGCCCCTCGAGCATGTCCTCAACGATCGTGTGCGCGTCGCGCACGAGGTGTTTGGTCTTGGTCGATGTCATCGTGCTGGGTTTCTCTTGTTGGCTGATTCCGGAGATGAGAGGGTCTGGCAGCCGCACGGAGAAAACGGGAATGATCCAAGGAGAGCGATCCACAGAGAGCAGAAAACAAGAAGAACTGGAAACGCGGATGTGCCAAGTTGCACTTGGAAAGCGAGAGAGAGAGAGTGCGCGAAAGCGATGCGGCGTGTGGATGCACAATGGTCGCCCCTCCCCTTTCACTTGAATCATCACTGATGATGCTCGGCCACACGCCACTTGAAGTTCCAGAGGCTTTTTCTCCCCCCCCGAAAAAGTGACTTTCCGTCAAGTGGTCCACATCCAGGATCCGGGTGATTGGGTTTTTTGTGTTTTGCTCCAAAAAAGGTGATGTGTCTGTTGGGGGAGTTTCAGGATGCACCGCGTGGCCGCCGTCCCCAACCTTGGTTGCCTTCCCTCTTCCTGAACCGGCATCTTGGACGGAACAGTCGCCGGCAGATCCAAGCCGCGGCGGTATCCAGCTTCCCAGACTCCCCCGCCCGTCCGCCACCATGAGCCGAAGCGCGGGCAAGGCCCCCGACGACCAGGCCAAGCTCAAGAAGATCCTCGATGAGCTCACCAAGCGCGAGGAGAACAAGTTTTGCGCCGACTGCGGCTGCCGCGGTACGTGGTTTTGGTTCCCCCTAGAACAAGTACCAACACAAATCCTGGTTCTCTCGGGATACTCACCTGCCGACCCATGCGTCGTCTAGGCCCTCGCTGGGCGTCCATTAACCTCGGTGTGTTCATCTGCATCGCGTGCTCGGGCATCCACCGCAGCCTCGGCGTGCACTTGACGTTCGTGCGCTCGGTGAATCTAGACTCGTGGACCACGGACCAGGTCACGGTACGTGGCGCCGTGCCGTGGCTCGCCCGCTTTATTTTTTTGGTTCTCACCTCTTTTTTTTTTCTTTTTCTTTTCCCCGTCGGTGCCACAGCAAATGCAAAAGTGGGGCAACGCGCGTGCCAAGGCCTACTTTGAGGCCAATGTGCCGCACAACTACCGCATCCCGAACGAACAGGCCTCGGTACGCGAGAAGGAGATGTGGATCCGCGACAAGTATGAGCGCAAGCGCTTCATCGCGCGCGAGGAGCCCCCCGAGACGTCGGGCGGCGGCCGCCTCAGCAGCGGCAGCCGCAAGGCCCCGACGGACGACGACGACGACGACCGCAGCAGCCGCCGCACCAACTCGGGTGCACGCGCGCGCAACGCCAACGAGTCGTCGTCCTCGCGGACCAACTCGTGCTCGCGCCGCGCCGAGCGCACCAAGCCCGCGCCGGCCACGACCAACGACATCCTCTCGTTCGACGTGTTCAGCACGCCCGCCCCAGCGGCGGCGCCCGCTGCCCAGACAGCCCCCGCAGCGCCGGCGGCCGCGCCCGCGCAGGACGAGTGGGCCTCGTTTGGTGGCTCGAGTGGCAACGCGCAGGGCTTTACGGACGCGTTCAGCCAGCCGCAGCAGCCCGCGCAGAACCAGCACGCCAACAACTTGGCCAGCATCATGGCGAGCTTTGGTCCTCCGGCGGCCCCGCAGGCGCCCGCAAATCCGTTTGGCGGACCTCAGGGGGGTATGATGGCGCCGGCGCCGATGGGCATGAACCCCATGGGCCACCAGGGCATGGGCATGAACCCGATGGGCCAGCAAGGCATGGGCATGAACCCGATGGGCATAAACCCCATGGGCATGCCGCAGCCGGGCTTCAACCCGATGATGGCTCAGCAGCAGCAAGGAATGAACCCGATGTTCGGTGGCGCCCCGCAGGCTCCCATGGGCATGAACCCGATGATGGGTGGCGGCATGTTCCCAGGTACGGACAAATCCACCAAGCGTGTATCCGCACTTGGTGCTCACTCTCGTTGCTTTGTGGATGTAGGTGGTCCTGCACCCGGTCGGGGCTTCCCGCCTCAGCAGCAGCAAATGGGTGGCATGGGCATGAACCCGATGATGGGTGGAATGAACCCCATGGGCTTCCAGCAACAGCAGCAAATGATGCAGCAGCCGCGAGGGCCCATGCAGCAAGGCGGCATGATGCCGCAGCAGCAGCAGCAGGGGGGACTGAACCAGCCTTTTGTCAACTTACAGGGGTCGGGACAGGGCGGCAACAATCCATTTTTCTAGACAGTGGTCCGGTGAGGCTCGGTTTGCCGTGGGAATACACAAACTGCATGCGTAGAGTGAGAACGCCGTCAGATTTCATTGGTGTTTCTGCTCTATGACAAACACCACGGCTTTGTTTACAGCGACGGCATCTTCGTCCTCGCCCATGAGGTTGTCGTAGTACTCTAGTAATTGTCCCGTCGTGAACTCGAGCCCGCACGCGGCGACACATTTCGAGAATACTGGGAAGTCAAGTTCTTCCGCTTCAGGATTCAACTCGCGTGCGAAAGTCTCTTCGATCTGGGCGTGCGCTTTGATAAGCTGGGTCTCCCATATCGCCATCGCCCGCTTCAAAAACTGCTCGAGGTCAATACTCTCTGTCGTTGCCTTCAGCCGTTCGATCAATGTTGTAAAGGCCGAAGACTCTTTCATCCACATGGGGAAAACTAAGGTGCAGATATCCACGCACTGTGATCCAGAAAGCATCTTGAGAGGAACGGCACCAGCCGAGGTGTCTGCATCGCCGATTTGCTCGGTCCATACCGCTATCAGATCGGCATACGATACTGCATCCAGTGGTTTCTTGACCAGCAGCGCGATCACTGCCTTCACGATGCGTAAGTAGAACTGAAAGGCGAGGTCCTTGTAGTGTGCCCTTGTCTTGTCGGCACCGATAAACCACGCGAATAACTCGCAGCGGATATGTTTGTCGTGGGCGCTGTAGTGGACGAGCGACTTTTCGAGCTGCAGCAAGTGAAGAACAGCAATGGATTTTATGCCGTACTTGCGTGTGAGCAGATCCTTCGCCAAGATTTTGAAAGATGGCTTGAGTGCTGAAGCTTGGCCAACGGAAGGACGACTATTTCGACGCAGAGACCCTCGTCGCGAGGAGAGTCCATCCCCGGTCTCGCGACCGAATTGCATCTGGACGACAGAGCTGATGAGATGACACACCTCCGATAGCGGGAATAGTCGTACAGTAGCCATCGAGTTGCGCGTCGATACACGTGCCGACACGGCATTCACAGAGCTCTTCCGCTTGGCACCGCCCTTGGTGGAAGCTGAAGAGGGACGCTTTTGCGCACTCTTTTTCCGTCTCACAACGTTTTCGTCGCCAACGGCCGCGAGCTGTCGTTCCAGCACGAGTACTTCGGCGCTGACAGCGGCGTCGCTTGGGTTGGTCAAACGCGCATCGAGCTCCTCGATGCCAACAAGCCGATGCTTGCCGCACACACACCCACACGCTGTTGATTCTGTAAGTGGTGGTACAGCCTGCGGGACGGCCATCATGAGCTGTTTTGCCTTCTCCATTTTCTTCTTTACCGATTGGTACGGCTTCAGCCGTGCAATCAGCGCCGGGGAGAGTTGCATAGGCTTTTTGTCGCTAGCGAGTGATACTTCCGCGGCGAGTTCCTCAACGAGATCCACGAGGTCATACACGCTTGCGCCAACGCGGGCCTCGTCCGAATGGAACTGCTGCGTGCGCTGGTTGGACGGGTCGTGTGAACAGTCTTGGAGCCGTAGCACGTCTTTCATCTCGTCCAGAAACGTCTCCCACCGTTTTTGGTGGTTGGTCTCGTCGCGAGCGCGGAGCGCATCCTGGAGTTCCTCGCTCTCGACGAGCTGAAAGTACTCGCTCAAAAACTTGCGCCGCTCGCGTTCCGGCAGCATGTCCACGGCGACCGCATACAGTTCACCAAGATCGGGCAGCTGTGACTCACAGGCTTTAGTCTGCAACACGCCGAGCAGCTTGCGAGCCTCGGCCGGCCGTAGCGAGTTGAAGACGAGCAGGATCTCCTCACAGGTCGGCTCAAACGCATAGTCCTCGGGCTGGAGATCGAGCCGCGCGCCGCGCTGGTCACCGAACAGCATGCTCCGCAGCTGTGGGTACGGCGGCTGCTCGCCCTGCTGCCGCGGGCTGGCACTGCTGGCACTACTGGCGACGGCGCTGTCGGCCGCGGCTTTGACGCGCGCCTGCACGCGGTCGAAGAGCCGCGCGACGTGCTGCTTTTGGAGCTGCTCGCTGAGCCGCTGGCTCTCGCGCTTGGCCTCGTGGGCCGCGCGGCGCCAGGACGCGAGCTGCTCGTCGTGGTCGCGGAGCTGCTGGAACCAGAACTCGCCGTGCTGGAGGTACTGCAGGAAGCGCGCCGTACTGCCATGGTCGTGCCCCCTGGGGTGCAATTGCGCGCGTCGCAGCTCCCGCGCGTTGGCAAACAACGCCGCCCCGACTGTCTGGACGAGCTCGAGAACGACCGGGTGCTGGCGCTCGATCGACTGGCAGAACAGTTCCAGCGCGGCAAACGCGATCGACGACGAGAACACATTCGGGTGCGGCCACCCGCGCGCAGTCATGGCTTCCAGGGTTCCAGAACAAAAAAACAAAAAAAACAAAAAAAACAAAAATCAGATGGCATCCCCCAGGTTGAAGTGCCACGCCGCGACGTTCTTACCTTTGGCCTGCGCGAAGGACGCCTCGGCAAAGAGAAGCGGCGACCGGAAACTGGCTTCTTCGTGCTGCCACGCGAGCAGGAAGGCCTCGGCCTCGGCCAGCGCCGCGCGGTCCGATTCGACGGCCGGTCCGTGGCACTGCCACGGCGGCGACGGTGGCACTTTGTCGGTGCCACGATTGGCCACGTCGGGCACGGCAGTGCCTTCCATTGTCGCTGGCGGGTCGACCTGGACACGTGCCACGGGGATCGCGATCGTGTCGACATCGTCGTCCTCGCTCTCGTCGTCCGCGCGGCGCGTGAGCGTGGACGTCGTGTAGGTCGCGCGCACGCGGCTCGCGCTCGCCGGGCGCCGGCGTGGCGACGACGATGCCACGCCACCTGTCGACGACTGTGCCAGCAGCGAGGCCGGCGTGGCCGAGCGCGGGCGAGCCGGTGCCACGGGTGCCGTGGTCGTTGGGACACGCGAGGCCGAGAGTGGCCGCTTGGGCCGCGTCGTCGCCGAGGGCGGGAAGTCGCCACCATGGCACGGCGCTGCCGTGGCGTGCGCGGCCGCGCGCGGGCTCGTGGCATGCAGCGGCGGACGAGCGCTCATGGCACGGCCAAAATGCCGCTTCGGCGGTCGCCTGCCACGTAACCGCGTAACCGCCCGAGCGTCCGGTCAAGTCCAAATGCCGGAGACCCCAACGAGCCCACGCTTGACGCGACGATGGCGGCCGCGCTGCAGCAGTACCAGGCCTGTATGGGCATCATGGTGCGGCTCCAGGTGGCGGACCTGACGGCGCTCAAGCGCGACTTCGACGCGGCCGGGGACCGCGGGCTCGCGCTCCGCGAGTTTGTGAGCGTGATGCTCGACCGCGTGAGCGCGTGGGACGAGACCAACGTCGTGGCGTTCATCGAGGACCTCGTGGAGCTGTTTGCGCAGGTGGACGTGAACGGCGACGGCACGATGGAGTGGGAAGAGTTCACGAGCGCCATCATCGAAGGCGGCATGGGCGCGGCCAGCGACGAGCTCGACTGGCGCGACCTCCAGTACGAGGAACACGCCGCGTTCGCCGACGTGCTCAACCGCCCGCCCCGGCGCGTGCAGTACCTCGCCGAGTTCAAGCGGCTGCTGGTCCACGACAACACGCGGCCCGTGGTCGAGATCGTCGAGCCGTCAGGTTTGGTCCCGTTGCTGAGCGACGCCAGCGGCGCGGACGAATTCCCAAGCGCCAAGAACGAGGCCGACGCAGCCGTCGTCGATCCGGCCGTGGACACAATAGCAACCTCCGTGGCACCGACGCTCGCGATCATCAACAAGTTCCACCCGCTGTGCTACATCGCCGGGTACCGCCGCGACCAGGACGACGTCCGGTCCGAGCGCTCGCCCGTGCAGGCGCTCAAGTACCTCAGCAAAGTCGATTTGCTTGCCGTGTCCGGCGGCGACCTGAAACTCACGTTTTGGTCGTCCACAATCCTCACAGCGAGCAGCACGAGCGCGCTGGAGACGCCGCTGCCACTCGCGATCGTCCACACGCCGAGACCGCAGCGCGTGCTCGAGTGGAATCCCGCGACACAGCACCTCTACTCGATCTCGGCCGACTTGGTCATCTCGGTGTGGCACGTACTGCGAGAAAAGCTGCTCGACTCGAAAGGCCAGTGCGAAGTGAGTCTGTTCGCGACGCTCAAGCAACACACTGATCTGCTCCAGGACTTGCTGCTGCTCAACAGTGACACGCTCGTGTCCTGCGGGATGGACAACATGATCTATCTGTGGGACACGACGACACTCAAAGTGCGCACCGCCCGCCAAGGCCACCGGCGAGGCATACGGCTGCTGACCAAACTCTCCAATCAACTTTTTCTCAGCGCGGGATTTGAATGCGAAGTCTTTGGGTGGGACATCGGCGCACTCGCCACGGCTCCTGTGTTCAAGCTATGGGGCCACAATGCGCCCGTGTGCTGCATTCAACTGATCCAGTCGACAGGGTTCGCTAGCCAAGTGGAGCGTCGAAGCTCATCTCTTAGCGCTGAAAATGTTGAAGATACAGCGAAGAATGGAGCCGCTGGTGCCGACCAGCTCCTCGGTGACCAAGCGATCACAGTGGACGACGAGGGCTGGTTCAAGTGGTGGAACCTCGCGAATATCACCTCAATGGAAAACAATGATCTCGAACAAAACGGGAATCGATGTCTCCAGACGTTCCGTCTTGGAAGCGAGAAGTATCCATGGAAGGCGCACAGCCTCGCGGTACTCAACAATGGCCAAGTGCTGCTCGCTGCTGGCCTGCATAAGCTCAAGCTTCTTCAACGGGTGCGACTCAAGCCCAAAGTGCTACCGTCGACCGTCGTGTTGTTTAATGGCGTGTCGTACACGTTGCTAACAACGACGGATCGGGAAATCCGCATTTGGGATGCGACTTCGGGCGCGCTCCTTCGCACGTTCCGCAACGTTGCGTCGTCCGACATAACCTGCGTTGACCTTGACGCTCGGCAGCGCAAGATCGTGTTCGGGACCCAGCGTGGCGAGTTGATCGTGCTCAACTACATGAACGGCGCGATCCTCAAGACATGGACGCCACATCAACTCAACGTGTCGGCCTTGATTTATTGCAAGGAAGACCAGTGCGTGCTCACAGCATCGTGGGACCGATCGCTACGCCTATACGACGACAATACCAGTTCCAACTCTCTTTTGCGATGTATCACTGAGGCCCACGAGACGGATATCAAGTGTATGGCGTACTGCTATGCGATGTCGCTTGTCGCAACCGGCAGTGCTGATGGCGTCATAAAAGTGTGGGACTACATCTATTTTTTGCTTGAAGATACCTGCTCGCTATCGGTCCATGGTCTCGAGCAAAGTGACGTCGCAGCGCTCGAGTTCGTGGAGCCATATCCACTTTTGGTGTCATGTCATGACAACGGGCTCGTTTGCTGCTGGAATGTGTCACCAACACAAGCGAGCATGCTGCTATTCCACTATGCTCCGTTTCTTCGGGATCCGATCGCAAACCCGCTCGACGCCATCCACGCTGGCCTGGATTTTCATGCCGACGAGGAACAGAAGGGAGGGATCTGTTGCTGTCAAGTCTTTTACGATGAGTCTGGAGGAGAGGAGCTCGGCGACGGCATTCGCAAGGGTCGATTCCTACTCGTAACCGCGAGCGTCGATGGCGATATTTGTGTGGATGACTTTTCCCAAATCCTCACGCTCTTCAACCTGAAGGCATTCCGATCCGAGAGCCTTCCATCCAATCACTTCGGATCCTACAATCCCCGTCGTCGGTTCATTCGACACGGAAAGAGTGCTAAGCGACTCAAAAACCATCTCAAGCATCGGCGTAGTGTGGTTGGAGGCGAGTCCGACCCAGATGGCTTTGCGATCGGGGTCGAGGAATTGTTCATGCATTTACCCACTGTGAAGGGGAGTGATGTGATTCAGATCGTAAAGTGGAAAGCTCATCATGGCCTGATACGAGACCTACGAATCGTAGAAGAGCCGCAAGCCATCTTGACCTGCTCCTCTGACAAATCTGTCCGCGTTTGGTCTTTTTCGGGCGAGAGTTTGGGTTCGCTGAGCCATACCCAGCAAGCCAGCGGCTTGAGGGATGATATCAACAATGGCGGGCCCCGAAGCGGATGGACGTGGTCGGTCAACACCACTTCATCTGCAGAATTGAAGCGCGAGCAAGCCGAGGAAATATGGGAGGCGTTGAAGACTCAAAAGCTGAAGGTTCTAGCACGAAGAAGACTAAACAGTAGCATGCAGATGCGTAGCCAGCGCCGGAATTCGCTCGGATTGATACCATCAGCTTGTGCGCCAAATATCCTCAACGGATCAGCCTCCGACTTGCATGCTCTCGCCGATCATCGAGCTGACAAGCCTACAAATGGAGAACCAGAAACATCACTACCCGCCGACACAAGCCGACTCTTTAGGCAACTCAAGGGCGAGGCAACCTGGAAGCAGAGCGATTTTCAACTTGCCAGGCAAGAGGCGTGGGAGAAAGAGCGCGCTAAGTTCCAGCAGCGTATGAAACGCATTCTTAAGAAAAAAGCCAAGCAATCCTTGCGAACGTCAAATCAACACCAGTCAGGCAGGGACGAAGATGACGACGATCAGGATGCACAAATGGCTGAAAGTCTGAAGGAGGTCTTCGACGACGATACCGATGTTGATTCAGCGTCTAACCTTCTTCCTGATAACCTTAGCAGCGCCGTGCAAGAGTTGCCTTTTGATGACAAGGACAACTGGAGTGTCGGTGGACTCAACAGAGAAAAGCAAATGTACGGCAACTTCCATCACGAGAATGTGCGGCGGTCTCAAAAAGTTTTAGCGTCAAAAGGAAGTAAGCTGCGGAAGGCTCAGTCTATGCAGAATCTCGACCTCACTCCGTCAGCTTTTCTGCTCGAGAAACTTGGTTCAAGCTGCATCGTACACGAAAACGCGGCGGTGTCGTCAGCATTGAAGCCTATCAGAGACTTCAAGAAAAAGCCTCGAAAGCCAAGCTCAGTGAAGAATCAGCTTGGGCAAAGTCAATCCATGGTAACGTTGTCCACCAACGCAGACCCAACCCTGCCGAGCACCCCTCCGATAGGTTCCGCCGCGAATGGTGTTCCTAGTCTTGAAAGTGACAGTCATGGTGTTCAAGCGAGCGAAGATGTTGTATCTGGACTTGCCCATGTGCGATCGGCTCCGGTCCTTGTCCAGCAAGCGACGATGAAAGAATTGTTCCTGAAGAAGAATGCTGTGGATGAGAAGGCCCAGCGCGCGTCTCGTCTTTTGTCGCGAGCAGGGACCATGCGCGAGAAGTCGTCAACCCCCTTGTCTAATATCCAGGAGAATGCGAGCTCGAGCGGATTGCAAAATCCTCTCGAGAAACTGAACAAGCCGCCATCGGCATCCCGAGGAGAAGGTTCGCCTGGCCGTCGGTTGTCGTCAGGGGGGAAACCCCAAAAGGTCCAGCCAAAACCCCGAGGGACCTCAGCGAAAAAGCTTCGAATTCGGTCGGACACGGCGATCATGCGGCAAGAGTACTTTGGGACCTACAGTCGCGACGATGTGGTCAGCCTCTACCGCACATTCAACACGATCGACAAAGACAAGAGCGGCACGATTACTTTGCGGGAACTTGTGGACGGCGCTGGATTGTTTGGCAGCAACCATCTTCGCGACAACGTCATGGGCATTTTCAGCAGCATCGACCGGGACCAGAGTGGCCACATTGATCTGAAGGAGCTCTGCGCCGCGATCTTCAACGAGGCGCCGAGCGAGGTCATGCACGACATTCTCCATTTCTGCGCGGTGCTCGAGAGTGCCGAGAAGGCCAAGCGCGTCAAGAAGAGGAAACTGTCCCCGGAACAAATCAAAGAGCTCAAGCACCTGTTCGCGCTGTACGACACCGACGGCAACGGTGACATTGACGTCGACGAGCTCTTCAACGCGCTCCGCTACAACGAAAAATTCTACGACGAGGACAGCCACGACGCGGGCGGCGGCAGACGCGACAAGAAAACGCCCAACATCACGCGCGAAGACGTCGAGCGCATCATCGCACGCTTCGACGTCAACACCAACTCGACGCTCGATCTCCACGAGTTTATCGAGCTGTTCCGCGACGATCTATGAGACATGGCTACAGTTTTGGTCAAACCCGATGTGAGACCATCGTACCGTACCTCCTGTGCTATGTGATAAGGGCGAGGAGCTCCGAGTGCCGATCATTATTTTTTTTCATCGCCAATGCTCGGAGGAAGCGCTGCGAAGCGCTGGGCCGTGCCGCTCGGCTGCTTCGCCACGGGCGTCGCCGGCGGCTCGCTGCTCACGTCCGACTCGAAGAAGACCGTGTCACCGCCAGCGCCGGCCAAGACGGCGCCGGCGGTGGTGGCCAAGGCCGCGCCGCCGTCCTCGAGCTTCGACAAACCCGTGGATCTCTTCGATGCCGTCGGGAACACACCGCTGATCGAGCTCAAGAGCGTGTCCAAGCTCACCGGGTGCAAGATCTACGCCAAGGCCGAGTACATGAACCCGTGCGGAAGCGTCAAGGACCGTGCCGCCAAGTACCTGATCCTGGACGCCGAGGCCAGCGGCGAGCTCAAGCCTGGCGCGACGATCGTCGAGGCCACGGGCGGCAACACGGGCGTGTCACTCGCGCTACTCGCGGCCGCGCGCGGCTACAAGACGCTCTTTACGATGCCCGCAAAGACAGCGACCGAGAAGATCGAGCTCATGAAGACCATGGGCGCCGAGGTGCACGTCCAGCCCATGGCGTCCATGTTCGACAAGGAGAACCACTTTTACCACGTTGCCCACAAGCTCGCGGCCGAAAAGGAGAACACGTGCTACCCGAACCAGTTCCAGAACACGGCGAATATGAAGGCGCACTACCTGGGCACCGGTCCGGAGATCTGGCGCCAAACGGATGGTAAGGTCGATGGCTTTGTGACGTCGGCGGGCACGGCCGGCACGATAGCCGGCATCTCCAAGTTCTTGAAGGAGAAAAAGCCCAAGATCCAGGCGTGGATCGTCGATCCCGATGAGGTGACTGCGATGGCCAAGTTTATCAACGATGGGCAGAGCACGAGTTACGAAAAGGAAGGTTTTGAGGTTGTGCCTGTGCGTGATGGGTCCACCATCGCCGAGGGTGTGGGTCTTCCGCGTGTGACGCCAAACTTTAGCGAGGCGAAGCTTGACAAGGGGATCACGGGCACGAACCAGGAGATTGTCGACATGGCCTATTTCTTGCTTCGTAACGACGGCATCTTTGTAGGTCCCAGTGCAGCGTTGAACGTCGTCGGTGCTGTCAAGATGGCACGCGAGATGGGGCCGGGCCACACAATCGTCACGATCTTGTGCGACGGCGGAGACCGCTACCGCAGCAAGCTGTACAACCCGCAGTGGCTCAAGGAAGAGAACCTCGAGCCCAAGAGTGAGGGCAAGTTCTCGTTGGACTTTGTGGGGCCCCTCACGGCTCCGTAATCTCGATCAAGGCGAGCGAAGCGCTGCTAAATAGACGAAATGCGTCAATCGATTTGCCCCCGTCTTGGCTCCCACTTGAAGAAGGATTTGTCTCTATTTCAGGCAAGAAGATTAGGACTCACACGCCGACGGATCAGGCGTCGTTTCACGACGAGAGTGAAGTCATGCCCTGGCGAGGAAGACCGACAAAGGAGCAGCTCGCGCGGCGTGAGAGATGGGTCCGTGAACACTTGCCGCGCATCAAAGACGCGGCTCGGCCGAACGCAGCCTATATATCGGAGCCACACGTGTTGGCGGTGCTACACCACCTTGCCACTGGGATTAACGAAGTGCTCATTGCGCGGCCGCTCGCGCCGTTTCCGTGGCTTTCAGATTATCTCCGCCATGCGGTATGGCGTATATTGCCGCTTCCGACGGAGTTCTGGCTTTCGATGGGGACTCAGCAATGTACCTCGCGGTTTGTTGTAGTGCAAGGTCGCGTACTGTATTGAGCAAGACGCCATAACAGTACTTGTCGCTGAGATGCACAAAAAGCGTCGGGTCATCCAGAACGCGCTTCTGGACACGAAGGTGAGACCGCGACCACAAGGTAACCTCTGCTGCCTGGAGAATCACATTTACATCTACTTTTCTCGCTTGTGTAGGCCGACGAAGTCGAAAGCAAACGACTGATTCGCGACATCATCGTTCAACAAGAGACGCTATGTATCTATGAGGAGGAACTCTGCCTAAACGATGACCACTACGTCTTCCTCGCGACCGAAATCCCTCGGCATCAAGCCTTGTGGAGCATCGACGTCAGCGCCGCTCCGTTCCCACTGTCGTCTTCAGCGGAAGAAGCTCAACGTGATGTCGATGCGTGGGCCAAAAAGCACCTACTTCCACGACGCCACATCGAGGAGTACGCGTCTGTGGTCATACAAGGCGTCACAGATACGCTTCTCAAGATGGTGTTGGCAGCGCCTGAAAACTGTGCAGAATGGATGGTGCTCCAATTCCGACAGTACGATGAGCACCACCATTCGGCAAACGCGTCCGATCCGCAGCTGTCGCTTTTTTTCAAGACCAACTACGAGCTCATGCGCAAGATCGACGCAATCAAACGCGACCAGAGAGACATGCACTTGCGTCGGGAGGAGCTTGAAGGCTTTAATGTAAGGCTCAAGGACGAAATTGCCGTGCGGCAGCGGTTTATAACCAAGTTGCGCACATCCCACACTACAACTCGCACACACGCGATCATGGACGGCACACCTTGCTTTATAAACGGTCAAAAGGTGTGGATCTTGCCCGGATGCCTTCTTATTCCGGAAAGGTTGACGCCCGAGGAGTTGGTGGGATTGCGTCGCGCCGAGCGGGCACTCATGGAAGAGGATGAAACGCGATGGCGCTTTCTGCTTCTTTCACAAAAGAGATATGATGCAGCGACCCGTCTCCAAGCTGCGTGGAGGTGCTCTCGAGACTATCGCACATATGAAGCTGTCAAGGCCAAGCGTTCCCACGCGGCGACTGTGATTCAGCGAAACTACTTTCAGTATCTGTACAACCGCGCGATTAGTCTCCCAAAGTGGTGCGTTCTCGGCCGGGAGGTTCTCGTAGCAATGAGTATCGCACAAAATTTGGCGATCACGTTCCAATTTTATCCGAAGAAAGACTTCCCGACAGGCAACTACAAGCGCCTCGACGGCTGGAGCGTGGCCCAGCTCATGGATGTTTGCCGTCAGGAAGAAGGGTGTGCTGCCTTCGCCACAGATGGCTCGCTCAAGCGCTTTGTTCCACGGCAGCTCTCTCAGCTAAAACCGATGATTGAAAAAGACAATCAGCCGCTCACGATGCAGGATGGGATCTACATCAAAGTGTTCCCATCGAAACACGAAAAGGTGGTCAACACGGGTATCATCACTGCGGTGCCCACAGACAGGTTCGGTATGGTCACTGTCGTGTTGGATGGCACGGGCATCGTAGAGCAAGTGCCCTTGGCGAAGTTGAGCGATCGATGGAAACGGATCCGCGTCCGGCGCCATCGTCGGGTCGAAAAAAAGCGCATGGCGTTTGTGTTTGGCGGCAAAAAAGTCCTGGAAAGCGAACTGGACGACGACTCGACATACCGAAGCTCGGCGACCGACTACGAAGTGCTCGACGAAGACGAGGAGGAAGCCGAGCGCCGTGAACGGCGCCAGCGGCGTGCGCGGCTGCAGTCGAATGAACAAGAGGCCGAGGACCCGACGCTGGATTTTGTGTACGAAGACCAAGCGACCAACCAAGTTCGAGACCGAGAGCCGCATTGCACGTTTGTGGACGCCGAGGAGCGCGCGATCGAGATCGCCAAGCGCCAACGCGAGTACGCGGCGGCCAAGGCCACCGAATACGAGGCGAAAAAGCTGCAGAGCGTCGTGCGCCTGCAGTGCGCGTGGCGGTCGAAACGGGCGCGAGCGGCCTTCCGGCAGATCCTCCAGCTCCGCGCCAAGGAGAAGGAACGCGACCAGCTCGTCCACGCGGTCCACGCCACGCACCAGCAAAAGCAGGAGCAGACCCGCGCTACCAAGCGGAACGACTTTTTCACCAAGTGGATGCGACGATGAGCGAGACCACGGCAATCACAAGCCGGTTGGGGTCCGACACCAGCCATCCCTCGAGATGGGTTCACTGGATCCCGGAGCATGCGTTTCATTGGGCCACAGTGCGGTCCCCACTCGACGTGATTGGTCCACTCACGCCTTGCTCGTTGCTTCAACTTGGGGATGCCCCCTCCCCTGTCGCATTGTCTCC
>JAADVT010000122.1:0-51567 GCA_023335895.1 Pythium rishiriense
CGAGGGGAGGGGAGAGCCAACAGCCAAAATGGAGGGAACCTCCGACAGCCAACCAACGCACATACAAACGCCAAGAGGATGGGGCGCGGCGAGGTTTTTATTTCTCAACCCAGAGGTTTTTTTCCTCGCTCTGCGCACAGAAGACGCAGCGCACGATGGTTGGCTGAAATCATGCCCAAAGCCCGCGGCCAGTGAACTTTCCCAGCTCAGAAACTCTCGAAATATCGAGATTTTCGTTTTCATATATTTAGAAGGTGCAACCTGCTCGCTCATCTTCGTTCCGCGGCGCCATTGACTGGAAGCGACACCCGAGAAGCGTCACCATGCACTTGATGTACTACACCGGCAGCGATGGCAAGCGTGTCTACACGCTGAAGGTAACGTGGCGATGATCTCTCTCTCTCTCTCTCTCCGTATCCGAGCTGACGCGGTGTGTGTATGTGTGTGTTTTTATTTGGATTGGATTGGTCGTATCGAGTAGAAGGAGGACCCGACGGGCAAGCCCACGCACTCGGCGCACCCCGCGCGCTTTTCGCCCGACGACAAGTTCTCCAAGGAGCGCATCATCACCAAGAAGCGCTTCGGCCTGCTGCCCACGCAGACCGCCGACCCGATCTTCACCTAATTTAGCGCCGCCATCGTCCAGCGTTCCTCCTGCCTTTGCGGGCGACGCGCAGGGCGCGCTGCCAGCGCGAAGCACTGTAGATTTATTTTGGCTAGATCGAAGAAAAAGTATATACACGTATCCCCCTCCCTCCCGTCCATCGGCAACACCTCTCTCTCTAGCCCTCCAGGTCTCCATTGAAGCTCGCGCGATGTCTCCATTCAACGTCTGTGGCTTCCAGGAAGTCATTCGTGGATAACCAGAGCGCTCTAATCGAGTGGCTACAATACATGGTGTTGCCGCGCCATTTTTGAAGTCAACCAACGGAACGGCCGAAATGGCCGAGTTGCTGTCGAGCAGCGACGACGAGAGCCTCGGTGACGAGCCGCCAGAGCGGTATGAGGCGCCACCGACGCGACCACGTGACGCGCCACTGTCGCGCGCGCCGGCTCGTGTCGGTGCGGTGCCGATTGGCGCCCGAGAGCCCGAGGAAGAGCTGCTGGCGTCACTGTTCTCGCCACGGAAACCACCGCTAGAACCCCCCAGCGGTCGATCGGATACGCCACCACGGTCCACACAGAGTGTTTCGAATAGCGCCCATGTGGGGAGGAGCGATGGCGAGGCCACAACGGACAAGCCCGTGGTGTCGGCGCGCGCGATGCTGCTCGGGTTTCTGCCCCCGGGCCACGCGACCACCACGGCGCCGTCCTCCCAGTCGACGCCACTGCCGATCAAGCGTACGCTCGTGATGGATAAGGCCCATGACGAGGACGGTGGTGGTGGTGGTGGCTCAGCGTCGGGCTGGCGGAAGCGGCCCCGGCCAATGTCGGCAAGCGAGCGGATCGCGCGCAAGTACGGTCTCTTGCCGAGCAAAGAAACACGGAAACCGGCCACCACAAGCCACGCTGTTCCACCCATCGCCACGCAACCAGAGTCGACCAGCCGCCGTGTGTCGGCGTCTCCAACGCCTGACAAGGAACGAGCGACGCGGCCGTCGCCAGTGTCGAAGAAAGACGCGTTCTGGAAATCGCAGTCGGTTGCGCAAGAGGACCCCAACGACCCCATGGAAGGTGGCGACTCGACGTATGTCTCTCCCTTTGGTGCGCACTCGCAGCGGAACGGGTTTCGGGACATGCGACGACGCAGGGAACCACGCGAGGTGTCCACGGTCGACAAGGAGACGTTCTACACGGACGATGCCCAGCAGCCGGCGCCCGTGAATCGACCACGACACGTCATTGCATCAAAGCTGACGGCCGGAGATGAAGGACAAGACGATGGGTGGCTCTCGGATGCAAAAGAAATCCACTCAGACGACGATGAGCAGCAAGGTGATAAGGAAGGAATGTCCTCCACCGTGCCACGGGTGGACAATCGAACTCGTTTCAGCGGTCCCGCCCGCAAGCGAGGTCGTCCGGCAAGCTCGATGGGACTTGCAACAAGCGATGACGATGGAGAAGACGAACAACGCGTGGAATTGAATCGATGGCCGATGTTACCACCTCCGAAAGCAGGCAATCTCGGCCCGCTCAAGCTGCAGTCTCCTGTCGGTGAAGCTGCCGACCTCGAGATCTGTGCCAACATCAATAGCTACCTGTTCGACTACCAACGCGAAGGTGCTCAGTTTTTGTTCAACGCGTACGCAAAGCATTCCGGCGCGATTCTTGGCGATGAGATGGGACTTGGCAAGACCATTCAAGTCATCGCATTGCTATCGGCAATTTTGAAGAAACGCGGTGATTATCGAGACAAAGAAGTGTGGAGGCAAGTGCGCAAGGATCGACGGGAGACGAACGAAGACGGTAGTGTGAAGGGTCTTGCTGGAAGCAGCCACCCGAATCCAATCCTAATCGTCGTGCCGGCGTCACTTCTCCACAACTGGGAGTCCGAATTGCGTGTATGGATGTGTGTTCAGACAGTGATTCTGATCGGTAAACCGGAGGAGAGAGAGCAGATCGTCGCCCGGGCAGCAAAGGGTGACTACGAAATCGTGATTTGCAGCTACGATGTACTCAAGATCACTCTCGATAAATTGAAACGGGTGCCGTGGGAGGCAATTGTGTTCGACGAGATGCACTGTTTGAAGAACCCCGAGTCACAGTTGACTCAGGCTGTCAAGGCCATCAAGTGTCCTCGGAAGCTTGGTTTGACGGGAACGTTGATGCAAAACAATGAGAAGGAACTACATTGTCTTATCGACACCATCTCTCCCGGAGTACTTGGCTCGTGGCAAGAGTTTCGTTCGTTCTACGGCGACGACATCAAGTACGGTCGAAAAAAATCGGCGGTTCCGGAAGCTGTGGAGAGGAGTCGTAAGAAGGAAAAGAAGCTCCGTCAGGTGCTGGTTCCATATTACTTACGTCGTGAGAAGGACATCAATCCGAGCTTCCAAGAGATCAAAAAATCCGACCAAGTTGTGTTTTGTGATCTCACCCCGTACCAGCTCGCGGCGTACAAACGGATTCTCGAGATGCCCGAATTTGAGTTGCTGCGGCAGGGAGAGGAGTTATGTGATTGCGGTCGAGAAAGCGGTAGGAAGCGGAAGGAATGCTGCTATCTCACGCCCGACTCCCTGCACACAGGTCGACGTGCCCATTTGTGGGAACGCTTCCACCGTGACGACGAGGCCTGCAAAGCATGTCCTAACTGTATGGGCTTGGTGTGCGTCGCACAACTTCTCAAACTTTCGAATCACATGGAGCTGCTCAAGGTAAATCCTCGTGACCCACCACACTTGCAAAATTACCAAGCGGAATTTGCGAAGACAGCGTTTGGTGAGGATGTAGATGCCGTCGGGGGCGTCCAACAAGTGTCGACATTCCAAGAGATGCGAGCTATCGGGACACAGACATGTGGCAAGATGCTTGTCCTGGAAAAGCTCCTCGCGCTGTGGAAGCGAAAGCGACAAAAGACGCTTTTGTTTAGTCGGAGTACGCGCATGCTTGATATCTTGCAACTGTTTCTGGTCTCCAAGGCTGTGACCTACCTGCGTCTTGACGGCCAAACGAAAGTCGAAGAGCGGCTTCAGCTGGTGAACCAGTTCAACAACCCGGAGAGCAATATAAGCGTGTTTCTCATCAGCACACGCGCCGGTGGTCTAGGGTTAAATCTACCAACGGCCACTAACGTCGTCATTTTCGACCCGAGCTGGAATCCTGCCCACGATTGCCAGGCACAAGACCGAGCGTATCGAATCGGGCAGACCAAGGATGTACAGGTGTATAGGCTGATCACTCTCGGCACAATCGAAGAGATGATCTATGTGCGGCAGATCTACAAGCAACAGCTCAGTGACACGACTTTGAAGGGTGTGAAGGCGCCTCGGTACTTTGAAGGCGTCCAAGGCGATCGACGACAGCAAGGCGAACTGTTCGGTATCCGCAACCTGCTGTGCTGGAAAGAAGGTGGCGTGCTCAAGGACATCCAGGACGCGTACCAGCGGGATCGCGACGATATTATGATTCAACAAAACCAAGTGCAGTACGTGAGCAAGGGGACACCACAGTCAGGGAAGAAGTCGCGGTCCCGATCAAAGCCCGACACCGGTCTCGTGGATGAGGAGATCATGGAGGTCGCGGATGAAATGACGTCGGGGTTGCTCACGACGTCAGCCTCCGACAAGTCGACCCCGCAGAGCAAAACAAAGCACGCTGACGAGTCATTTACCACACCGGAACGCCATGGACAAAAGGATGATGACAACAACGACACTGAACACGTCCTGCTACAAGGTGCTCGCACGTTCATGCACGAGCAGATCGTCGGTGAAGAAGAGAGCGATATCGGTGCGGACCCGTTCTCAGAGACGGACGACGAAGATGAGGGCGACGACGACGTGGTGGTAGTAGAAAAGGTTACGGTATCGAATGTGAGCCAACCGCCAAAGAGTGCGACGCCACGCCCAAGCCCATCCGCGACGCCAGTGAAGAGCCCGGCCACGCAGACCTCGACGGGACCATCGCCTGCTTCGACTTCCTCTGCGGCCACAGCGGCAGTCACCACGATGGTGACGCCCACGAAATCACCAAAGGCCACTTCTCCCTGGCGGCCGTCGGCTATGGACGAGGAACCCCCACCCCGCAAGAAGCCGCTTTACATCCCCAAGTATCTGTAAACGTTTTTTTCTCGTCTGAACCATAATTATTGAATACACGAGACGAACACATCTCCACCTTGTGGGTCTCGGAATCGTTTTGGCGCGGATGTCTAGCTGAAGGCGCTCGGGTCCTTGGAGTTGCCCGTGAGGCGGCGGAACTTTTGCGCGAGCTCGTCAAACTCGGTCGAGAGATCGTCGAGACACGTGGCCAGCGCCTCGACGGGCGACGACGCGTCCGTGGTCTGCACGCGGATGAAAATGTCGTGGATCAGCGGGTGCGGGTGGCGGTAGCCGCTGAACGTCACGTTGCTGTCACGGAGCAGCTGCCTGTTCAGAACAAACACACACACCAACCGCCATTAAGTGGAGTTGATCTCTTGGAATAAGAAAGAAAAAAAAACGCACATGCGGATGAGGTTGCCCATGGTGTGGTCCTCGCGGAGGATCGTGAACTTGCCGGCGTTGGGGATCTTGGTGTCCTTCTCGTACGTGACCTTCTGCGCGCCCTCGGGCAGCAGGTACGAGTCGCTGCGGTTCGGCGCGTTCATGGTGGCTTGGGTAGTTCCCCACACTTTTTGGTCAGACTCCCCGGCACCGGCGTTTGCTCGAAATTCTATCTCATGGGGGTATAATTACATATAGCACAGTACGAGAATGCTACCTCCGTTCAAGCATACGAAATTACCTCTACAGTATGATTTGTCTTTATGGTGATGCCGCGATAGAGTGATTATGCACTGTCGCAAGCCCATCTGCCCGCACACGTCGCAGAAACGAATAGCTCCACCCACCGGGCGATGGACGCCTTGATCGTCAGTTCTCGCACGCCGCCCGACATGGCGCTCGCATCGTCGGCTTCTTCCTCCTCCCAGGCGCTGCTGGAGACGCTGCGGCGCGACGCGATCGCAGCGTTTGAGCGCGCGACGGCCGCACCCGAAGACGACGTAGCGCCGAGTCGGGCCATCGTCGCGGCCGTCGACAGCGCGCTCCACGTCGTGCTCGAGGTGCTCGCGTACGGCGCCGGCGGGCGGCAGCTCTACGACGACCTCCACATTACGCGGCTCGTGTCGGTGGACACTGCGGCCATGGATGTGGTAGCCGTGCGGCGCCAGGTCGGTCTCACGAGCGGGCCGCGGTGGCCGGATCATACCGTCGCGTTCATTCTGCGGCCGTCGCTGGCCGCCGCGCAGCTGCTCGCGCGCGTGCTCGAGCCGTTCGTGCGCGCCGACGCGGCCGTGCGCTGCGCCGTGCTGTGGCAGCCGGCGGCGACCTCTGAGTGCACACTCGAGATGGAGCGCCAGGGGCTCGCGGGGCTCGTCACGCAGCGCGACCTCGCGCTCGGGCTGCTGCCCGTGGACCGCAACGTCGCCACGCTGTGCCACGACCGCGTCTTCGCCGAGCTGTACGTCCACGGCACACACCACTCGCTCACGCGCGTCGCACAGAGCATTCTTGCCATAGAAAAGGGCGCGGCGCCGATCCGCCACGTGACATGCCACGGCGCGTTCGCGGGCCGCGTCAAAACCATGCTTGACATGGCGCACCGTATGCAGCCACCAAAAGCGTCGTCGTCGTCGCCGCCGCCTCCATTCGAGCGTCTGATCCTTTTGGACCGCATGGAGGATCCGCTGTCAATGCTGCTCACGCCCATGACGTATGAAGGGCTGCTGGACGCGCTGATCGGCATGAACCACGGGGTCGTTTACTTTGACAAACCCGCCACAACCGATGGGGATGATACGGACGATGCCTCCTCCACCACGAGCGACACGACCGAGCGCGTCAAGATCCTGCTCAACCACATGGACGAGCTCTTTGACGAGATTCGCGACGTCAACATCAACACGCTCATCTCGCATCGGGTCGCAGAACTCGCGACACAGCTCGTCGCGGAAGCGCGCGTAGGACGGAGCGACAACGCAAAGGCTGACGCAGCGGCATCGACGGCACCAACCTCCATGACGATCGCTCAGGTGCGGGAGCAGCTTAAAAAAGTCCCACATCTCGTCAAGAAGAAGCGGTCGCTGGCCAACCACCTCGCGCTTGTCGACCAGATCCAGCAGCGCAGCCAAAACCTCGCGCTACGAACCTGCGTCGAGACCGAAATGGCAATCTTGAGTGGTGCGCTCAAACGTGGACTGCGTGTGGGGAGCGTCTCGGTGGGCAAAGACGTCGACCGCATGCTCGAGGAAGTGCTGCTGCGCGACGAACCGCATTTGCTGGACGCGTATGATGTGCTCAAGCTGCTCTGCCTGCTGTCGCTCGTGTCGGGCGGACTCAAAGAGGAGCGCCTGCAGTGGTTCCGCCAGCAGCTCTGCCACTCGTACGGGTACCACTTACTGCCGCTGCTCGTGCAGCTCGAAAAGCTCGAGCTACTCTCGACCAAAAACAAATTCGACTATCAGCGGCGCCGCAAGGAGCTATCACTCATGTGCGGCGTGCTCACCGACGACGACGACATGACGGCGTCGTCGGGCTCGTCGGTATCGACATCAGCAGCGCCTAGCGACATCCACTTCATGTTCCCGTACACAGGGTACGCACCGATGAGCGTGCGGCTCGTACAGACGTCGCTCGGCATGAAGATCAAGTCGTCGAAAGATGTAGGCGCACTCTTCAGCACGAGTAGCAGTGCGAGCATGGCCAGCACGAGCTCCACGGGCACCACGACGTCGAACGGCAGCGACGGCAGTCGCGGTGGAGCAGACACAACGCCGCGTCGTGTGCTTGTGTACTACGTGGGGGGCGTTACGGTCGCCGAGCTGGCGGCGTACCGCTGGCTCAACACCACGCAGAGCGACTTCGAATTCTTCATCGCGACGACCGCGATCTGCAACGGCACGCGTTTGCTGCGTGCTGTATGAGAACGTCACTGAACGAGATCACTCGACGTTAGACATGGCACTTTATACACAACCATCACACTATCTCCTTCCACTGTGGTCCGTACCAACCTGACTTAGAGGGTGACGCTCAGGGGGAACGCGGCGTCCCATTGCTGGTCCGCGACGCTCCCCAGCCACCGTCAGAAAGCGCTGAGCAGCTCCCAGGGGAAACTCGCCATGGCGCGAATCTTGGCGGCGACGTACACCATCTTAGTGATCGAGATTTCGTCCGTAGCGCGCACGTAATCGTCCGGGATGCGTTCACGTAGCAAAAACGACTCGGCGTGGGTCACTGAGATGCGCTCGAGCTCGGCGTCGCCCATCGCGAGCAACAGCGCCGAGGCCTCGGCGTACGCGATGGCCTGTCGCGATAAACCAAAGTCGTACTTTGGGTCCGTCCTTGCGCACTGCACCTCGCGGTCGTACCGCCAATGGGCCACGGCTTTCGTGGTGAGCATGCCGTCCTTGTTCGCGCGCGAGAGAAACTGGCTCACCAGCGTCGCGTTCACTTGGGACGGGTCGTGGCCAAAATACGCGTCGTCGTGGACTAGCGACGCGTCATGTTCAACGCTGTTGTGGACGCCGAGATCAGCGAGCGTGAGCGTCTCGGGCAGGTTGTTTACCAGCGCGGTGGCGAGACCGTTGCTCAGGTGGAACACGTCCATGAGCGCCTTCTTGATGATCTGCGGCGCGAGGTTCTTGCCGTCGCGCGGGATGTAGCCGTGATTCGCAAGCGTGTTCAGACCCGGACACGGACTGCGGTGGAACGGCTTGGTATTCTTCGGGAAGCCCGAAACGTCGCTTGCTGGCGGGCGGATGTACACGTGGTCGTCGCTGCCGACGGCTTCGAAGACTTCAGCCATCTGCACTGGCGGCGCTTCCCCGCGGAGCCCGAGCGCCTCAATGGAGACGCTAAGCGAGACCAGAGTCGCTGCGCCTATGAGCAGTGCGCGCATGATTCGCATGAGTCGGTGCTGGTGTCTTCGCTCCTGGAGGTTATTACAAGTGAGACCGTCGCAAGACCTCGGATCGATGGGGAAAATCACACGGTCCTTTCGTTGAAGGGTCTTCGATACCGACATCCAGATAACGTACCGATAATTGGGAAAATATCAACTTACCGTAACGATAATTGGGAAGAGCTCAGCTTGGGTTTCCCTGATTTCCTCGCCCATTTCCCCACCCACTTCGAACACCGTATCAGACCGCCAGCATGTTGGCCACCGTGGCCGCGGTCCGCGGCGGTAGTGGTCTTCGGAGAGATTCGACGCCTGTGAGAACTGTAGAATACTAGCTTGGGACACAAAAGAAGCCACCACCAACCATCGTATGACATGTATGATTCAGAGTTTCCTCATGACGCCAACAATACCTTCTATCTGCTTCGACATGTGAGCGCTTCAGCGAGTAGCGTCGTCGCTTGGTTCTCACGTGTTCTTTTAGACGGCGTCGCTGTCTGCGAGCCCGGTGTTCTGCGTCTTTCCAGCTGTGCTGCTCTACGACTTCTTCGCGAAGGGTAGTCGAGACAGCACCTTGATCTTGGAGGCGACAAAAATGGTGTGGGGGACTGTGATCTCAATCGGGGAGCGCTCAAAGTTCTCGGGGAAGCGCTCATGCAGCAAAAACGACTCCGCGTCTGCCACTGAGATGCTTTCGGAGTCGTAGTCGCCCATAGCGACCAAGAAGGCCGCGGCTTCGGGATATGCGCTGGCTTGGCGATGAAAGGAAAAGGTGTAGTCGGGATCCGCCTTGGCGCACTCTTCTTCCCGTTCACGTCGCCACTCGGCCACGATCTTCTTGGTCAACATGCCGTCCTTGTCTGCACGCGCGAGCAACTGGCTCACGAGGGTCTTGTTCACTTGCGCTGGGTCGTTGCCAAAGTACGTGTCGTCGTGAACCATCGACGCGTCGTGCTCGATCAAGTTGTGAAGACTTAAGTCAGCAAGTGTGAGGTTTTCCGGCAACTTGCCGACAAGTAAGTCACCAAGACTGTCGCCAATGTGGTATACATCCATCACCGCGTGCTTGATGATGTCTCGAGTGAGGTTCTTGCCGTCGCGCGCTATGTACCCGTGGTTGGCGAGCGCGTTGATGGCTGGACACGGACTGCGGTGGAATGGTTTGTCGTTGTTGGGAAAGCCAGAGACCTCATCGGCAGCCGGCATGAAGTACGAGTGGTCAGCGTCCTCAAAGGTTACTTTGACGCGAATCTTCTTCACTGAGAGGTGTCGGTTATTGTGCTGCACAAGTTCGACATCACGGTCCGAAAAGAGATTGAGCGGGAAGACTTCCACTGAAACGCCGAGTGAGAACAACGTCGCCGCGCCTGCTAGCAACACTCGTGAAAGCAGCATGATTCGAACAGAGCGCTTGCGGTCCTTCCTGCCAAAACCAAAATGAGATCATCCGAAACCAAACACCCTCCAGCTTTCTCTCTCACTCGGCAGCATTCCAACCCATACCTTGGGGTGTGTCAAGCACCCAGCATGGTGCTGAGGCCCCCAGTGGGAGTTCCACTGGGGCGGGACGGAGGGGTCTTTCTCTCCCTTCTAGTTTCTCCCATGGCCTTCCCAACTCAAATCACCTTGAATCACGCAGAGTGAGAAGCATCGTCGCTCAATGTGGGCGATTCCCCCGCGGTCCCTTCGCAACACGATGAGATGAGCTGGAGCTACGCTGGGAGCTGAGATTGGCTAAAATTGCAAGATGAGTTCTGAAGAGTGGTCTGCACCAAAAATTGATATCGAATGAATGGAGGGACATTCGACGCCGGCTCCCAGCTCGCTCAGGATCCTCGTCTTCAAGTTTGATTCATCAAAGATTGGTAAGCAAATGTGGTGTAGCCTAAACGCGTACGGATTGTGAAAGGTGAGTCGCATATCTTTGAGGCTCTTCATGCCGCATGATCATGAGATGGCTCATGTTCTGGCTTCGAAGCTACTACTCGATTACGAAAGCTACCATCAACGTGCGTAGTGAGAACGCGGTCAGTTACACAGTGCATTGGCATGCTCTCGTTGCAACGTACTTGAAAGCGGCGTTGTAGAAAAGAGGTTGTCTCGGTCGCAACGCGATCCAACGTAGTCGAAGGCGCTTGGTTCATCCATTGGTCGTTCCCGCTTAGGAGTTGCGCAGCTATAAGACCAGTCATCCGGGCTGCTAGAGCTGTCGGTGCAATTTCGCACAACTCAGCGAACAAATGACTGCACGACCGCCTCATCCAAGCCCTAATAGAGAAGAAACATCGATCAGCTCACATCTATCACTTCATGCACTGTCGTGTAACAAGAAACATGCCGTACTGCAACTCTGCCGAACGTGCGTCGAGATTGGGAGCAATTGGCAAACTGATATGTGCCAGCTCTTGCATTGCAAGCCGGATAATGCTTCGGCGCGATTCCTGGGAAGTATAAACTCGCTGATGGGTCTGTTCGTAAAGTCTCTGCTTACAAGAGCATTAGTCTCACAAAGCTCGAAAGGTGCTGAACACAGAGTCAATCCTACCAATGCGTCCTCGACTTCAACGACCCCATTTCGCACGAAGTCTTCGGAACCAGCACTATAGCAGGTGGCGATGTGGCGATCTATCATGGGAAGCGCGGCGCGAAGAAAGTCACTAAGACTCGCCGACACAAGACTGGGATTGGCGTTCACGAACTCAAGCAGCTGAATGAAGAAGAGTGAGGTGTCAGTGAGAGTTATATGCGCGTATTTTAGCCAGGCTCATTACCTTCGGCGCAAAAGATCGGAAAGGCATCACTTGAGATGGCCCACTCGCCTCCACATGTGCAGAATTAGGAGGTGAACTGGTTTGCGGGGACGTCGCCATCGTAACCAGGTTTCCCAAGAAGCTCGGTAAACCATTCAATGCCTGTCCAACTGGCGTAGGAGCTGTGCCAGGTTGACTGGCAGCTGCCGCACCGAAAATCTCACTGAAGATGTTTTGTACAGCTTGGGCAAGTGGTGGCGGGGTGGTGGTGGTCGCCGTAGGATGTAGAGGTACTGGAGTCGTGGACGGAGTTGATTGAGCTCGTGTGGGCATTGCATTAGGCCCTGGACCGTAAGGTGAGTTTGTTAACTGTAATGAGACACCAGTAGACAATCGACTGACGTTCTCCATCACTGGAATGAGTTGTTGGACCCGACTTCTTAAGCGTGCTCGCTCACTTGCATTCAAATGGTTTTCCTGCTGGAACCTGGTGGCGAGAAATTGCAACTGTCGGTGGATTGCAAGATAGGTATCGCCTGATTCACGCATCACATTTCCAAGGTCATACATTTCTTCTGAGAGCTCGGTCGGTCTGGAAAGCGGGGCAAGTTCGAGTGCTGGAATAGATCGACGCAATGCGGCAGCTTGGTTCAGTAGCGACGCAGAACCTCCAAACGCAGTTGCAGGCGCGGAAACTGCTGGATTCGGAGTAGGAGAAACGGATGGTAGCACGGAGCTAATCGTTGAGGTCGGACCAATAGAAGCACCTCGTTGACTGTGCGCTGTGCTAGATTGGGTAGATGTTGAGGTTGTCGTCGCGGCAGTGCCAGCCGTCGAGCCGCTCGATTCGCTGTTGCCGCCGTTCTGAGGTGTCATAGGGAAGATGCGAATCGTGGCCGTCGTTTCAGATTCATCGGACGAATTCATGGCCGAATTGACTACCGATGTGATGAGTCGAGAGATTTCCGGGATACCTCCCTGCATTTCGTTCTCGAAAACGAACACGTTCTCACTTCTACCTGGTGGCCCTCTGGCATCACTACTGGCAGCTTGACTGGAGCCAGCATGTGTTTCGCTACCACCAGCAATCTCGCTCGAGTCTTGCGTGGTTGAGCCAACGGAAGTTCGACTAAAGACCGCATGGACGGTGTCTTCACTCACAAAATTGTACGAAGCCAGCGTCTGGTCATCCTTAAGCACCTTTCCTTTGTAAATCAAACGCAGCGGTTGAGTCGCCGGATTCGCCTCAGACTCTTGGCTCGTTGGAGTGTCCGCGCTGTCCGCTTGGACTGCCTCAGTGTACGCGTTCCGTACGAGCTGCTTCAAGTCGGCGATCACAATCGAAGGTGCGCACCGCAGCGTCACGCGGTCACGGTGGAGAAACTTGAGGTGGAGCACCACGGTCGAGCCATCAGTATCATCCGTGGCGTCTTCTTGCTTCTGTTCTTCGTCGATCGCCGCCGCGACGGACGCGTGAGGTTGGCCCGCGTCATCATCTCTGCCGCCCTCGCTCATGTCCACGTCGTCACTCGGCGCTGAAGAGGTCGTTGTTTCGCCGGAAGACGCCGCAGCGGGCGTGTTGACACGAACGGGCTGGGATTCGTACGAATCGAGGTGCGCGTGCGCAGGGTTGGCGGTCGGCGCGGCGTTGCCGTTGCCGTTGGTTTCCTCCATGCTGGGTTTCCTTGTTGCCGCTCGAATGGGGAAATGGCCATCAGAAAGCGACGAGGGGGGAAGAAGGATGGCAATCTTGTTTGTATGCTGTAAGGGCGGGAATTCGTTTAAACAGTTCAAATTAAGCGGAATGTGTGCTCGTTTCCCTTTCGAAAGGGTGAAACTATGCATTATGAAAGGTTACTGTCGAGGTAAGTGCAACATTCGAGACAATCATTCTCGATTGTTCTGTCAGTTCTACCTCCTTTTGAGTCAATGTATACCCCTTTATGGTACGTTTGAGGGTGTGACGGTCGCGACGTGGCATATGGCTTCAGTCAAAACTGGCCGATTCGTATGTAGTCCACACCACGGGAATCGACACGTCACGCGTGTTGCCGTCAGCATATCTTTGCTTCCCCCCGATCCGGCAACCGCAGTGGTGGCCACACTGCCCTGTGTCACACAATCACACAGGCTGTGTGATTTGCCTCGTTTCACGCGCTGTCACTCACTGTCCCAAGTGCGTCATAGCCCGCCGCTTCGGCGCCCACAACATGGATACACCTCCTTCCTGCGGTCGCTACAGTCCTAGTCCCTGGTCCCCATCGCCCCGTGTGGAATTTCTGTGTGCTAGCTAGCTTCCGGTGATTTATACCGATGCCGCATCGAAATTCGCAACCCCAATCGGCCATAGAAATGCACACGGTGGATCGTTCGGCCGTCGGCAAAGACATGCTCCCGCGATCCAACTGATGCCACGTCGATGGTGGTGGTGGCGAGGGACTGTGACGGCGGCGGCAAAGCCACGCTTTTTGTGCATGCATGAGGGTACGTACCCCCTTGTGGTTGTCCAATGAGGGGGTCGACGATTGGCTTCTGATGGGCCGTTCCGATCGGTGATTGGTTGATACCGGGTACCTTGCGCTTGCCAGAGGGGTGCGAAATGGGGGGGGGATGGATGAAGAGAGGGCCCACGCCTCCTCCCCGGTGACCACCACGCAAGGAGCATTTCCCGATCTCCGAGGCCGCACCGACTCCGTTCGCGCTCTTTTTCTCTCTCTTTATCCCCTTATTAAACATGAAGGTCGTGGTCGTGGGCTCGGGCATCGGCGGCACGTCGGCCGCGTACCACCTCGTCAAGGACGGCCATGAGGTCGTGCTGCTCGAGAAGAACGACCGTCTCGGCGGCCACACGTACGACATGGAGATCGACAACGAGATGGTCGACATCGGCTTCATGATGTTCGGCGACTCGAACCCGAACATCAAGGACTGGTTCAAGTCGTTCGGCATCACGCAGGCCGACGGCACGACCAAGAAGCGCATCCCCATGAGCCTCACGGTCACGTCCGACATCCCGGGCGACGTCCAGTTCTCCTCGCGCAAGCCCTTCAACGGCATCAGCGGGCTCTTCGATCGCCGCATCTGGCGCATCCTCATTGACATCTACCACTTCACGTGGGAGCTCATGACCATGCCCGTCAAAGCCGGTTACACGACGCGCGAGTGGGCTGCGACGGGCAAGTACTCGGAGGAGTTCTTCCGCCACTACTACCTCGCGTTCTGCGCGATCCTCTGGACCGTGCCCAAGGAGGACGTGCTCAACCTCCCGGCCACGCAGTTCCTGCGCTGCCTCAAGACGCACTCCAACTCGCTGTACATCCCGCTGTGGCAGGTCATCCTCGGCGCGCTCGGCCGCCGCACGGACCGCCCGCGCCACCAGTGGTGGTACATCGGCTCGGCCTACATCGAGCCCTTCCTCAAGTTCTTCACCGAAGAGCACAATGGCACGGTGCGCTACAACGCCGAGGTCAAGCTCGTCGAGCAGGGCGGCAAGGCCGTCGTGCTCGCGTCCGGCGAGCGCATCGAGTGTGACCACGTCGTGCTCGCGACCCACGCCGACGAGTCGGCGTCGTTCATCCCGTGGAGCAAGAAGGGCGTCGAGTCGCTCATGAAGTACCACTACCACAAGAGCATGATGTACGTGCACCGCGACCCGACCTTCCTGCCCCCCAACAAGAAGGTCTGGAGCTCCTGGAACGTGCTCATCACCAAGAGCGAGGAGTACATCCTCACATACTGGATGAACCGCATCCAGCGCCTCAAGAGCAAGAAGGACGTGTTCGTGACCATCACGTCGCACGACTTTGCCGGCAAGAAGCCCGACGAGAAGCAGACCATCTCGGCCTTCCGCTGGGACCACCCGCGCCTGCTCGCGGACTGCATCCCGCAGGACGAGATCCTCCAGGAGGAGGGCATCACGCTCTCGGGCGCGTGGCTCGGCCGCGGCTTCCACGAGGACGGCTTCGTGGCCGGCCGCCGCGCTGCCGCGATTGTGCGCGACAAGAAGCACACCAAGACGCCCCTGTACGAGGACCCGGGCAACATCGCCGTGCCGCCGGTGCCGCCGTTCGGCGTGCCGCTCGTGTTCAAGCTCACGGGTGCTGCCATCGTCGGCGCGATCGGCTACGGCGTCGCCAAGCTCATTGAGCAGAAGCTGTAAAAGGAGACTCGATGCACGAACCCCAAGAGGGCGACTCCACTCCTATGAGCCCTCGCCTGTCATAGTGCAGCGTTTTTGTCGGTCAGAAGAAGACATGTGCGCATCCGAATAGACCATTCACATTCATGTTCACTTACAACAATCAATGCAAAATTGTCATACCGAATGCGTTGCAATAGTAAGCGGATCTGCTCTCACGGGAACGAGAAGTCGGCGATGAGCGGCAAGTGGTCGCTCGCGTGGTGCTCCGTTGGCATGCACTTGGCCTGGAAGAGCAGGCCCGCCGGCACCATCTCGACCACGCCATGGCAATGCGCAGAGTCAGTCGTGAACCACACATAGTCGACCGTGGCCTTGGTGCCATCATGGAAGGTGGTGAACTTTGGCTCGCCCGTGCAGTCCGGCGTCGGCGCCTGTGCGTACGCGCTCGCAAAGGGAAGCTACCAAATAAGAAACGCATAGAGCGTCAGACTCGGCTCACAAGCGAGTTCACACACAGATCGCAAGACACCCCTACATCATGGCTGGTGACCGTGTCGCGCAGAAAGTGATGGAAATAGCGACGCTTGGCGTGCTTGTCGCTGAAGCGGCCCATGGTCGTGCCGTGGCCGTGGTGGCGCGCGTAGTCTTGCTCGTTCGTGAACATGAGCCGCTACACGCATTAACGGTCACGCATGGTTCACGATGGCCGAGCTTATCCAACAACCCACCTTCTGGCGTTCGTCCATGGTCTGCCCAGACAGAAAATGCTTCGAGAGCCCGGATACGTCGAGCGAGCCGCGACTGATGAACTCGTATAGCGCACTATGCGGTGCCAAGTTGAAATCGCCGCACAGAACCACTGGAAGCAGACCGTCCTCGTCTTGCACCCGCGCACTCGCGCGCAGCGCCGTGAGCGACTCGAAGAGCGATTGCAGTTGCGCGAGCTTGACGTCACCTCGCTGTTTGTGTATGGAGCAATAGAGTTTGTGAGGGTGCCCACTCTGTGCCAGGATCAGAGCCGCCAGTACGAACGAACCCCAGGATTGAACAGCAAGTGCGTATTGGCGAGAATGAACCGCTTTGGCTCGGCGTCTGCACTGTGCGTCCACTCAATGACTGTCTGCTGGGCCACGTTGTGGCGGTCCAGCAGAGCGTGGCCAGGTGTGAAGAACTCGAGGTCGTGGGACGCCACGATCGTCATGCAGCTCGACAGCACAAAAATCGCACAGCCGTCGTGGGTCTCCTCGCCCGTTCTAAAACCACACGCACGGTATCGCTCAGCACAAGAGGCGGCCATCTCCAATGGCCCGAACGCACCGTTTCTTGAAGGTTCCGTTGTACCCGGCCTTGCGCAGCTCGGGTTCGAAAAAGTCGGCAAAGTGGTCCACTTCTTGCAGACACACGACATGCGGCCGCCACGCGAGGATCTCCTTGACGAGGCGCATGCGGCGGTACGTCCACTCGAGCTTCCACGGGTCCGTCGCGGTCTCCCACAGGTCTTTCTGGGTGATGTAGTCGGCGAGCACGTTGAACGACAGCACGCGGAACGTCACGGGCGCCGTGGGCACCGCGCCCTCGGAGCAGCCCGGCGGCGCGTAGAGCGTCCACTTGCGCGCCCACGGACGAGCCTTGGGCGTGCGGCCTCCGCCATAGCCGTGGTGGTGGCGCCGGGGTCGCTTCTCCGCTCGCTCCTCCATTGCTGCTTTTTGCCGTTCATGAACCCACCATGATGGATCACATAACGGAGGTTAGCTACCGATAGCAAAGGTACCTTTGGATTGGATTAAATTTATTGCATTGTGCGATATGGTTGGCTATAAAATGGTTTAGATACAGTTCTCCAAATAGAGCCATACTATTGGTTGAAATAGACCCAACAACCTGAATGTTGGTGGCAGCGACCCACTTCTTTTCCGACGAAGAGACACGGGGGAAGCGACATGGGAAGTTGGAGGGATGGGGCCCAGAAGATTACGTTTTTCTCCCAAGAGAAGATGAATCCCGGACGACAGACAGCCACTGGAGGCACCAATGTCGCTTCTCCTCACGAACCCACGAAGGCACATGCGACAGCGTCGTCGCCGCCCCCCGAGCACGCGAAGGGTCGACGCTGACACTCGGCTGACGCTCGGCCACGCAGATTCAATCGTCCAGCGGCTGTGTATTTTTACTCACCGCGCATTCTCCAATTCGCTCGCCAGCACCAGATCCCCAGCGCCACCACTATGAGCAAGGTGCACGTGTTCACGGCCGAGTTCCCGGACAAGGACTACCAGCCGACGACGGCGTCAAGCCACGCACAGACCAAGTTTTGGCCGGCGTACCTGCCCGTGGACGACGACCGGCTCTTCATCTTTGAGCGCAGCAAGAACGCGCAGCTCGTGGTGTACACGGCCAAGTACGCCGACAAGGACAAGCGCCTGCTGGACACCAAGGCGCCGCTCGATATCAACTGGCAGAGCTTTGGCTGGACGGCGCAGCCCACGAGCAATGCCACGGGCATGGTCGAGCGCAAGATGGCCTGGGGCTACTCGCACAAGCCCGCGGACGGCGCTGTCGCGCACGCGTCCTACGGCTCGCAGTTCCAGGTCACGCTCAACGCGCTGCCGTCGCGGGTCGCGCACTTGTACTTTGACGCGAAGGGCCGGCTGGCGCTGCAGGTCACGATCGACGGCGTGCCCTCGCGACTCTGGAAGGTGTTTGTGTGCACGAACAACTCGATGGCGTTCATCCCCAAGGTGCTGTACGTGGACCTGTACGGCACGAGCGTTGAAAATGGCCAGGACACGTACGAGCGTATCACAGTCTCTGGCTGATTCGACAACCACGCGCCGCCACCACCATAGAAATCGTCATGCACGAAAAAAATATAAGTTTATTGAGATTCGCATTCCATGCAATCATCCGTCGTGGACTTCTCCTCGTATGGCGATTCGAAATCCATGCGCTACCTTATTAAAGCTTTTTGTGGTCGTACTTCCAGTTGCTACTGCTACGGCCGTTGGCATCGCCCAGTCCGTACGCGTCGGCGAGCTCAGCGAGGAACGTGGTCGAGTTGTGGATGAACGTTCCGCCGAGCACGATTCGCTGGCCCGAGATCGCGAGCTTCTGGTTGAGTTCAGCGACCTTGGTAGCCTCTTCGAAGGTGACACCACCGCAAATGAACACGATCACGTCGCGGACCTTCTTGATACCTGGCGTGGTGGGGCCATTCACGATGCCAAATTCGCTATCCAGCAAGTTGCCCTTGGTGATGAGCTCCAAGTGCCGGATGAGCGGTGGTACGTGTTGCGCGTAGACGTTGGGCACGCCCTGCACGCCTTGGGTCATGGCGCGCATAAACTTTTTGAGCCCGCGGTCACCGTACAGGTCACCAGAGCGCACGTTCGCACCACCGTACTTGAGGAACATATCGACGAGCTGCACGCGCTCCGACGGCAGGCCAGACGAAAGCAGCAGATCCTTGACGACCTTGATCTGCACCGAGCTGTTGGTCTCGTACCGCAGCACGTACAGGATCGCGAGCCGTAGCTTGTTCAGCGGCTTGATCTGCGCGTTCTTGAGCTTGGCCACGAGGTCCTTGAAGTGCGCATTGTGCTCATCGCCGCATGCGAGCTCCTGCTCGAGCTGGCTGACATCCATGAGTGACTCCACTTCCACGAGCCGCGCGAGCTCGCCCATGAGCGTGACGTGCTTGGACACCGCAACCGACTGCGAGCGGAACGCCGGATAATTTTCGACAAAGCGCTGCATGTCCTCGATCGACTGGATGTTTTCGTGGGTCTGGGTCTTGGCCTGGTACTCGTCCACGAGCTTCTTGACGGCCATTCCGAGGTCGCCAAAGTTGGCGTGCATGTGCTTTTCGAAAAAGCTGTCCGAGGTTGCGGACAGCACGAGCTCCGTCATGTCCTTGCGCACGCCCGGTGCGTTCTTCATGTCGACACGGTTCTCGTTGAGCTCGAGCAGCTCGTGGACCATCGCCTGATACGTCCACTGGCTCAGAAGTGGCGTGACAGGGTCGTCGCGACGGTCTAGTACGTACAGCAGCGGCATGACCTCGGGGCGTCGAAAGTCAAAGAGCCCGTCCTGTTCGAGCTGCATGCGCGCCGACACTTCGCGCGCGAGCTTCTCCGCAATGTCCGAGCCCTTCTGGTAGCGGATCGTCGGTCGCTTCTTGAGCGACAAAAGCACCGAGAGGAGCCCCTCGACACTGCGGTTGAACAGGTGTGCGGCCTTGGCTGGTAGCGTGGCATTTGCGTTGGTGACGACGCCCGCCGTGGCCGCCACGGGCGCGGCGCCGTACCCCTTGATGCTGAGCGCGACCGTGCCGCGCAAGTTGAAATGGAAGAGCGAGTCGTTGACCGCGAGAAAGTCGGCATAGTACTCCTGGATTTGGTGGATCACCTCCTTCTCGTCGGCCTCGGCGAGCCGCTCGAGCATCTCGACCGGCAAAATGTTGGTGAAAAAGATGTGGTACTGGCCGTACTTGGGGTTCTTGAGCTCCTTCTTGAGCAGCTCGATGTTGGCGGCGGTCGGGCGCACGACTACGGCGGCCTTGAGGTGGAGCATCGACTCGTGGCTCGCGTCGAGCTGCTCGACGAGAAACACCTCGCGCTGGAGGATGTGCGACTGGGACATGACCATGCTGATGACCGTGGTCGTGTCGGCGTCCAGAAGGAGCGCCTTCATGCCCTCGAGCAGCGGGTCATTGATGACCTTCTCCAGGTACTGGCGCACACCCACGATCACGTCCATGGTAGTGTCTCTCTCCCCCCCAATGCGCTTTGTCCTGGCGTCCAAGAGCGAGCGCAGGAGCTGCTCGGCTTTTCTTTCCGTTTTTAGCGAGCCGCCATCTCAGGGATAAAGGGGATGCAGGACTGTGTTACCTGTCGTGTACGATGACTGACATATTTCTTTATAGAGGATCCACCCGCGATCTTGTGCTCGAAGGTGGTCGCTCTATTAAGACCGATTCCCTCTTAAACCCGTATCGATCCTGCAAAAGGGGGAGGAAAGACCGGATACGTTTTTCTCCAAAGGGAAAGCAGGCGAAGCGCGAGGAAGATCCCCCCGCTCTCGGCGCGACACTTTTGACGGAGGACCAGCAGCGAGACGCCTCGTGGGGGATTAGAAAGACGACATGACGGTGGCCGTGACGAACTCTGGTGCGTGTGCGCGCGTGGCACGGTCCGCGACGGCGCTTCGCTGACGCCAATGTGTCCGTTTCTGTGGTTTGGGGGGTGAGTAGCGGCCGGCATCCTGGCGCTTCTCGAGGAAGACGACCACACACTCAAGGTGCGTAGCCTTTGGGCTGACGGTTTCGAAGGGTGAGGAGGCTGATCGGGCTGGTACGATCCCCGATGTTTGCGCAGGCGCACGCGCTGCAGAAGTTGAACCAGGTCGTGGACGCGTACTGGGCTGAGATCGCCGACGCGATCCCGCTGATCGAGAGCCTGTCGGATGACGACCAGTTTGAGCACCGCGAGCTCGCGGCCTACGTCGCCTCCAAGGTTGGTACTAACGGCCAGTCGTTTCGCGCTTCGGAATGTCGCCCATTGACAGCGTTCTTCGTCGCTTTCTGATAGTGTTTCTTCCACTTGGAAGAGTACGGCGACGCGCTGCGCCTCGCACTCGGCGCCGGCAAGTACTTTGACGTGAACGCCAAGTCGCAGTACACGGATACGATCATCGGTACGTTGCAGACCTTTTGTGCTCGAACTGGAAAAATACTCTCTCTCATCAACCCAATTGTCTTCTTATTCGAACAGCCACGTGCATTGACGAGTACATCTCTATTCGTGTCAAGGAGGATGAAGAGGCCGAAAAGAGCTTGGACCCGCGCCTGACGGCCGTCGTTGAGCGTATGTTTGAGCGCTGCTACTCGTCGGGCGAGTTCAAGCAGGCGCTCGGAATCGCGCTCGAGGCGCGTCGTCTCGACCAAGTGGAGGCCGGCATCACGCGCGCACCCGACGCGTCAGCCATGCTTGCGTACTGCTTTGAGATATGCCGCACGGTCGTCTCGAACCGCGACTTCCGCCTTAAGGTCTACGAAGTCATGGTGAAGATCTACCGCTCGCGCTGCGCACAGGATTACTCGGGTGTCTGCCAGTGTCTGCAGATGCTCGACAACCACCTCGACGTGACCAAGATTCTTGAGCAGCTCGTGCGCGGCAGCGACGACCAGTGCCTCATTGCCTACCAGGTCGCGTTCGATCTGAGCGAGAACGAGAACCAGAAGTTCTTGATGAACATCTACCACTCATTGCCTTCTCCGAAGCCCGATGCGTCGACGGCTGAAGAGTCTAAGGTGGATGCGCCCGCGACTGCCGCTGTTGCACCGGCCAACTCCGTGCAAGTCGCACATGCCATTCCGGCAGGCGCTCCGGAGGACTATTGGCAGAAGATTGATCGTCTGAAGCTCATTCTCTCTGGCGAATTCCTCGTGGATCTTTCGCTTGACTTCTTGCACCGCAGTAGCGACTCCGACCCTCTGCTCATGAAGACCATCAAGACGGCTGTCGAAAACCGCAACTCGGTGCTTCACCACTCGGCTGTCATCGCGCACTCATACATGAACGCCGGTACGACCAGCGACACCTTTCTGCGCGAAAACCTCGAGTGGCTCGGGAAGGCGACCAACTGGGCCAAGTTCACTGCGACCGCCAGTCTTGGCGTCGTCCACCGAGGCCATGTTCGCGAGAGCATGAACTTGCTTGCCCCCTACCTGCCACAGGGTGGCGTGTCTCCGTCTCCGTACTCGGAAGGTGGAGCTCTCTACGCTATGGGTCTGATCCACGCCAACAAGGGATTTGCAGGCCAGTCGAGTAAGACGTCCATGGAGTACCTTCGCAACGCGCTGCGCAACGCCGGTGCTGACGAGACCGTCCAGCATGGTGCTTGTCTCGGTATTGGTCTCTGTGGCTTGGCCTCGCACGACTACGAGATTTACGAGGAGCTCAAGAACATTATGTTCACGGATTCTGCTGTGGCCGGCGAAGGTGCGGGTATCGCGATTGGCTTGGTGATGCTTGGTGCTGGTGGCCAGCATCGCAACGGTGAGATCGTCAAGGACTTGATCGCTTACGCGCACGATACCAAGCACGAGAAGATTATTCGTGGGTGTGTGATGGGTATTGCGCTAATGATGTACGAGCGCGAGGAGGAAGCGGAAACTCTGATTGAGCAGCTCATCCGTGACAAGGACCCCTTGATTCGTTACGGTGGTATCTATGCGACTGCGATGGCTTACGTTGGTACCGCGAACAACAGCGCTGTCCGCCGCCTCCTCCACGTCTCTGTGAGCGATGTATCGGACGACGTCCGTCGTGCAGCTGTGACCTGTTTGGGCTTTGTGCTGTTCCGCACGCCTGTCCAGGTGCCGAAGCTTGTGTCTCTGCTGTCAGAGAGCTTCAACCCTCACGTTCGTTACGGAGCGTGTCTTGCTGTCGGCATTGCGTGTGCTGGTACGGCGAAGAATGAAGCCATTCAGCTGCTGGAACCTCTTCTCGACGACCCGGTCGACTACGTCCGTCAGGGCGCTTTGATGTCTCTGGCGATGGTGCTTATGCAAGAGTCAGAAGGCCGCAACTCGAAGGTGGCTGCCATCCGTGCCAAGATTCTGAAGCTTATCACGGACAAGCACGTCACTACAATGACCAAGGTGCGTTACTCACTGGTCTCAAGCCTTTTGCACATTTTGCTGACGACGTTTCTCTTCTTTGTTCCAGATGGGAGCTATTCTTGCCCAGGGTATCCTGGACGCTGGTGGTCGCAACGTCGTGATCTCGCTGCAGTCTCACATGGGGTATGGATGTGATTTTTTCCACAGCATGGCTTTAATTCGGTGCTGACGCTTGTTTGTGCGATATTTTAGCTTCACGAAGATGGGCTCGGTTGTTGGCCTGGCGATCTGGGCCCAGCATTGGTTCTGGTACCCGATGTTCCACTTCCTCGAGCTTTCTTTTCAGCCGACGTTCCTCATCGGTCTGAACAAGGATTTGAAAATGCCGAAGGACTATTCGCTCCAGTGTAATGCGAAGAAGTCGCTGTTCGCCACCCCGAAGCGGATGGAGGAGAAGAAGGAAGAGAAGAAGGAGCTCGTTGCCACAGCCGTTCTTTCCACAACTGCCAAGGCGAAGGCTCGTCAGGCAAAGCACGATGCCAAGGACAAGAAGCCGGAGGCCGAGACGAAGAAAACCGCAACGGCTGCCGAGGAAAAGACCGAGGCTATGGAAGTCGACTCGGAAGGCCCTGCTGCCACCGAGGACAAGGCGGCTACGAAAAAGACAGTCACAAAGGAGCCGCCGACGCACACACTGAAGTCACCTGCGCGCGTGACGATCACGCAGCAACAGTTCATGGCGTTCGACACGAAGCAGCGATACATTCCTGTTATGTACCCGAACCAGCGAGCGGCCGGTGTCGTCGTGCTGCGTGACACGACGCCCAGTGAAAAGGAAGATGTTGAAGCCGTCAAGGCTCCGACTGGTGCTGGTGCCGAGGACGAGGCCGAGCCGCCGTTGCCGTTCGAGTGGGAACCCCCACAGTAGACGCTTGGTGCCGATGCCACCCCGCTTTGCTGTCTCCGATTTACATATCCTCGCTGATGGTCAGCCGTCCGCGGTCGTACGACGTAAGTAGTCACTAGGCGTTCATAGGGAACACGCCGACGACACGAGTGCGCCACATCACGATAAAAGAACCCCTCAAATGGAAACACATACCGCAGACGATCTTGTCATGCATGCAGGTGAGCTAGTCGCAGCCCGGCTCCCCCTCCCCCGGCTCAGCTGAGTGATGACCAAAGGATCAGAAGGCACGCGCCGTGAATGCATTTCTCCGTCCAGCGCCACGCAAGCACCGCATTCGCTGTGAATCCTGAACGCGCAAACGTGCGGCGGCATTCGCATTCACACCTTGATGGGGAATCAGATGGCTGACCTCGAGAGAAAGATCTCATCTGATCCCACCAAGTGGCGATCCGAAGGCGAACACCAAGGTAGTAACCAGTAACCAGATCTGATCCCATGGCCAGGAGTGGGTTCATCTCAGTTGATTGGTGGATATAGTACTGGGGGACTTGCCGTTGTGCGGGTCCTCTCCTCATTCGGCATTTTGCGCTTCCATCGGCGGAACGCTTTTCGTCCCTCCCTCTCACCCCCGCAGGCTTTGAATCTCTGCTTCTCCATCGGCCATGGACCACCGCGGCACGAGCGTGGGCTTGGCGTCGCCCTCGACGTCGTCGCCGGGCATGCACGACCACCTGCTCCTGGAAGACCAAAAGCTGGCGTCGTACGACGCCGTCACCGGTCCGACGGACGGCAAGCCGCTGCTCCAGCGCGCGTTCGTGGCCGCGCGTCCCGGCTGGTTCGCGTACATGAAGCAGCACGCCACGCTGCAAGAGTTCTCGGGCGCGTTCGGCGACATTGGGCTCTTTCTGCCGCTGCTCACGGCGCTCTCGATCGGCCGCGTGGGCGGCAAGCCCCAGATCGAGTTTGGCCCGGCGCTCTTCTTCGCGGGTATCTTCACGGCCGGGCTGTCGCTCTATTTTGCCGTGCCCATCCCGGTGCAGCCCATGAAGACCATCGCGGCCGTCGGCATCTCGGAAAAGTACTCGAACGAGGAGATCCTCGCGGCCGGCATCCTCTCGGGCGCGACCATGTTTGTGGTGGCTGCGACCAATCTCATCTCGGTCGTGGTCAAGTGGGTGCCCATGGCGATCGTGCGCGGCATCCAGCTGGGCGTCGGCATCAGCATCATGATGAGCGGCTTCAAGTCGGCGTACGTGCTCAAGCTCACGCTGACCAAGGCCACGGAAACCAAGCCGTTCTCGGGCAAGGAACTCACGGACATTGAGTGGTGGGGCATCGACAGCGTCTTTGTCTCGATCGTGCTGGGCCTGCTGTGCGTCGTGTTCATCAACAGCCGCAAGGTGCCGATCGCGCTGCTGCTCTTTCTCTACGGCATGGCCGTTGCCGTGTACCAGTACTCGACGCTCAAGCACGACTACAACTTGCCGTCGCTGCGGCTCGGGCCCGACTTTGTGGCGCCCGTCGTGCCGTCGGCGCACGCGTTTAAGACGGCGTTTGTGCACCTCTTTTTGCCGCAGCTGCCGCTGTCGCTGCTCAACAGCGTGGTCGCCGTCGAGAAGCTCGCGACCGATCTCTTCCCCAAGCACCACGAGCCCGCGGGCGTGCGCCGCATCTGCTTTAGCATCGCCGGCGGGAACCTGCTCTTTTCGTGGTTTGGCATGCTGCCCGTGTGCCACGGCGCCGGCGGGCTCGCGTCGCAGTACACGTTCGGCGCGCGGAGCAGCCTCTCGATGGTCTTTCTGGGCTGCTTCAAGCTCGGCTTCGCGCTGCTCTTTGGCTCGTCGTGTCTCGTGCTGCTCCAAAAGGGCGTGTTCCCGCAGTCGGTGCTCGGCGTGATGCTCGTGTTCAGCGGCCTGAGCCTCGCGGCCGTCGGGCTCAAGATCGACATCTCGGACCGCCGCGACGCGCTGCTGCTGCTGCTCACGGCCTCGGGCTGCCTCGGCATCAACACGGGCGCAGGGTTCCTCATCGGCTTTGGCGTCTACCTGTTCATCCGCATCGCCGAACACATTGGCTGGCAATTCGAATAAGGAAGTGGTGGAATCGCGAGAAGATACGGACCACCTGAATACAAGCCCCTTTTTAAAACTAGGACTTCAACTTGGACGAAGTGGAGACTTCACTTCGCGCCCTCTGTGTCCTGCCACAGTGGTGTCGGACGCTCGGTGGCACTTGCCACGGACACTGGAGTCCGATATTAATACATAGGAGATCACTGTAAATAAATGCCACGCCAATGCGGGGTGCGCTGGCCATTTCTCCACCGATGCCAGCCATTCAGATCCGACGACGACAAGGCCGGCGGTTTGGTTCTATTTTACGGATTGTCGCAGGAATGTCGCGCGAAGGTCGCACCAACGGGAATCGGACCACCCACCCCCACAACTTCGTCCTTCCGCTGGATGCCGTGGCGGATCCGCGCCGACGCCGCCACCTCTCCGCTCGCATCCTCTCGTCCGGCATCGCGGCCATGCGGCCGTCCAGCGGCTTCAAGCACCGCCCGGCGCTGTCTCCGCTCCAGCAGCCGACGCCCGGCTCAGCCGCGGCCACGCCGCCCACGCCACCGCAGCGGCTCCAGAGCGTCTACGACACGTACGCCGAAAACATCCACGCCATCTCGGTCCGTGCCAGCAGCCAGTCGGCTTTGCCGGCGCGGCGCCGGCGCTCGACCTCCACGAGCAGCCGCGAGAGCTCTTCCGTCGAGAGCGACCCGGACTGGCGGCTCTCGCCGGCGCAGACCGGGTGCCACCTCATCTCGTTCATGGCCGGCTCGGGGCTCGTGTTCCTGCCGCTCGCGCTCGTGGACCTCGACTGGTACGGCGTGCTCGTGCTCGCGGTGGCGGCCGCCATCTGCGTGTACACGTCGCGGCTGCTCATCGAGGCCATGGACTTGCTGCGCTGGTCGAGCGGCCGGAACGTCACGTACTGCGACCTCGCGCGCGAGTGTCTCGGCCGCCACGGCTACTACCTCACGGCATGTCTGCTCCACGGCGGCTTTCTCGTGAGCGCGACGGGCTACGTCGCGCTCGTGACGGCGTGTATCACGGGCATGACGGGCGCGAGCTACGGACTCGTACTCGTGTTTGTAGGCCTCGGCGCGTGGCTCCACGTGCTGGTCAAGTCGCTCAAGGCGCTCGCCATGCTCTCGGCCGTCAACGTCGGCGTGTGTCTCTGGATCGAGACCGTGATCTTTGGCGACGCCATGTACCCGCTCAAGCAGATCGCGCTCGACGAGTCGACGTTCGTGTTTGGCACGCCCGACCTCTCGACCGCGCCGCTGGCCTTGCAGCTCGCGTACGCGTTCTCGTTGCTCGCGAGCGGCTTTTTCTGCCACTCGGTCATCCCGACGTTCTACAACGCCATGGGCGACCACCGCCAGTGCAGTTCGGTCGTGGCGCGCAGCCAAATCGGCGTGCTCGCGCTGCTGTACCTGCCCGTGTGTGTCGTCACCTACGCCGTGTACGGCGCCACGCTCCAGGCGCCCGTGTTTTTCAACATGCGGAACCCGGTCGTGCGCAACCTCGCGGTCGTGCTCTACTGCGTGCACCTGCTGCTCTCGCACGCGGTCACACTCGCGCCACTGCAGCGCGCGCTCGAGCGGCGGCTCGGCATCGTCTCAGACGAGCTCCGCCCGCTGCTCGCGCCCACGCCGGCCATGCTCGGGCTGCTCAACCACAGCGAGACCCACCCACTCAAGACGAGCGAGTTTGACGGCTACGACGCCATCGCGACGCCCACGGCAGGCACTGCCACGACGACACCGACGCTGTCGTTCCGCCAACGCCACGCGCACGCTCTCCAGTTGGTCGTGCGGTCCACGACCGTGGCCATGACCGTCGCACTGGCGTTCGTGTTCCGGCCCACGGCACTTGGGACTTTTGGCGCCACGATCGTGCCGGCCACGACGCTCGCACTGATCCTGCCGGGCGTGTTCTTTTGGAAGCTGTGCACCGAGGAGGCCGGGTGCCTCGACAAGATCGCGATCGTCGCGATCGCCGTGCTCGCGAGCGCCAGCATGACCGCGAGCGTCTACACGATCGTCGTGCTGGGCTGAAGATACTTTCGTGGGCATCTATCATTGTCAAACGAGATTGCGGGAAAATTGAAATTTGAAAAAAATACACGGTTTAGAGTTGCACCTTTATCCAAAACTGTTTTCATATGATCAAATCTCCGACATCTGAGTTGAGTCTGATCGTACCATAATCCAGTAGGTTTCTCAGATGTCGCGGATCACTTTCCTCCGACAATGCGGTAACAATTATGCGCAATTAGGCCGATCCTAATTGCCGCTTTGTGGAACATGCACTCGATGAACGCAACACTGTCCTGGACATGCTTTCTTTTCCGGAGCACCGCAGTGAAGCGGAGGTAGCGATTATGGAGCGCTCTAGCGCAGCGAAGCGGAGCGGGCGCGGCTTCGCGCCTCGCCGCGATCAGCGGCGATCTATTGAATGGTGTGGTCTACACTACTTTAGGTTATTTTTTGACCGAATTGTCGGAAGCCAGCTTCCGACATGGCTACATGTCGGTGGCGTGCGGATAAAGATAGAGATGTTAGTCTAATCTATACTACTAATAAAAGCAATGCATGGCCTGGCGATTTGATTGGGCAAAACCAGACTGCGACGTGGTTCGCCCACCAAGATGACTATTATTTGAGCATGGCATCATCCACAACCTAACCCTCAAGGTTCTGATCCACGCTGGAATCGAAAAAAAGGCAAATGTATTGTTATAAAGGCTTAATAGGCCTGTTCCTACACGTGCTCAGAAAAGGCCGAGGTGGCATCTGCGGATAAAGATCCAGCGGACCACCCAGGTGAAGTCGGGAGAGGGGTGTAGTGGCATACACATTTCAAGACATGAGCATACGGTCTTGGGGGTCGAGCATAGAACGAGGATTCCAAGCATAGAAAAAGATAGGTTTTGGGGTGCCAGCATAAAGATCACGGCTGCTCAGCATATTTGGTGTGGTGGACACGAACAATCCATAGAGGATTCCAAAAGCTTTAGTGTGGACCACGGAAACTTTAGAAAGCGCCCTCATCTTGTGTGTTCACACGCTATGGTGACGTAGAATTTTCACCATCAATGCAGACGCGCGGGCCACGCATTCTGACTGCGCTCTGAAAGCCGACTGTATCGTCTGCACGGGAAGCGCGATGAAGTGGACGCTCTTCAAGGACAACCTCACCCGAGAGGAACTGGGCGACTTACGCGATCGGGAGATGTGCTGCTTCAACATCTACAACACCGTCCAGCTGAAGTTCTGTACGTTATGCCGCGGATATCATCCAATGATGGAGCGGCGATTCGAGTGCGGGAGCGTCGACTGTTACCGTGCTGCCGTGGCAAATGAGAAGGCCAGACGAGAGGAGGATTTATTCTCGGCGCCAACCAAGCCGGCCTTTGTACTCGAGGCGCCAGACTCAGGCGAAGAGATCGTCGTGGTACCGAAGCTTGGAGGGAAGAAGTCGTGCTGCCCGGCGATTTGGAAGGTACAGCACTGCACCGTCCGAGATCTGTACCAAGCCTCCATCAACGACGGCATCCACACACGCGGGTGTGCCCCATGTACCGTCGTCTCTCCACCTCAGCTTACTGACGAGCTGCGGGCATATATTCTCCGAGAGGACAAGAAAGGTTCGACTCCTCGACAAATCTACAACTCTGTGCAGTCGGATCCAAGCGTGAAAGAGCCACGACGAGGATGGCCGACTCCCAAGCAGATCGCCAACGCGTCAAAGTACCTACGGGCCAAGTTCGGAACCAAGAACTCGATTGCAGCGGTGGAGAAGCTTGTTCGTGAATGGACGTATGCTCCCAATCTCGACCCTAAGAAGGTGATTCTGTTCGGACCCTTCTTGGATGACGATGGGCATGTGCACGTCGGCACAGGCGAAGATGATGATCCGCTCAACATTGGCCTCACTACCGTTGCTCTGCTCGAGAACTGTGCCAAGTATATGTCCCCAGACCAACCCACCATCTTCCACGCTGACGCGACGTTCAAGCTGAGCGACTTGGGGTATCCGGTCATCACCTGTGGGTTCACTGATCAAGCTCGCAGCTACCAGCTGGCGGCAATTTTTGTCGTGAGCCGACGTACGACGCTCGACTACATGCAGTGCTTCAGCGCCTTGATGGCACGTTTCCGAGACATCCGAGCACGATCGCCGAAGATCGAGTTCGTGATGGGTGATGCTGAAGACGCCCAGTACAACGCGATCCACGGCGTCCCAGAGTTGGGAGGCTCTACCGTCTTGATGTGCTTTTTTCACGTTCTGTACAACGTGAGGAAGAAGATTCAGCACATGGGAGTGTCTCTGCGCAAGACTGTGATCATGGGCATCATGGAGATGCACTTCAGTAGTGACTTGCATGAATTTCTCGAGACACGCGACCGCGTATTGCAGCAGTGGCGATCGAAGAGCGGCCTCGCTGCGTTCAGCAAGTACTTCGACAACCAGTGGCTCACAGGAAGGTACTGGCGCTGGCAGGCTTTTCATACACCATTAGGATACGCTGTTACCAACAATCCCTGCGAGATCTTTAACGCCAGCATCAAGAGCTACTTCCGGCGCCGACGCTGCCACATGGAGATGCTGCTGGATAAGCTGAGTGAAGTCATCAACGTGAGTTTAATCAGCCCTCCCGTGTCTGCCGCCTACATTCCGACCCCATCCACCGATGTCTCGACAGCTGCAAAGCTCATGCTCCAAGCCGGCAAGATCAAGATCATTGAGACGGAATCCAAGGACATTATTCGTGTCTGCCATGTCAGCTCCAGACGCTCCTCAACATCAGCAGCAGAAGGCGACACTCCTCCGGCGCATCCAAATCCCTCTGCGTCCCAGGAGGACCACGAGTCCGATGACGATGCAGCATTCATGGACGCCTTTGACTCTAACGCCGACGAGCAGCAATTTGATCAAGATGGCCGTCAGCACCATACCACCAAGAACGAGGAAGAGAAAACGTTCACTACGCGTAGTCGATCGGAAAGCGATGTTACCAGCGAACGCGAGAGAGAGTCAGCTCGCAAGTTGTACGACAATGCGGTCAAGTGGTCGATCAAGTACAGTCATCGCCTCGGTCAGCCCGAACATGGATGGACGGTCGATTTGGTGCGCTGCGTGTGCAACTGCCGCTTCTTTGCAAAGTTTGCAATGTGTGCACACGTCGCCGCCGGAAGGCAGGCGAAGCGGCTGCCAAAGCCGGGCGTTGAAGTCCCAAGACTATTCAAGAGCCGGATTGTGGGAAAGAAGAAGGCGTCGAAAGCGGCCGCAGCGAAGAAGGCGAAGAAAGGAGGTCAAACGGCAGCTGCCGCGGGAGCCATCCCGGACGTGAATTCAAGTGGAGACTCCAGCATTTCCCACAGCCCGCTACCAATAGTGGGCCGCCCTCCATTAGCTGCCCGTGCCTTGGAAGTGCAATTCCTTCTCAACTGATCCGACTGCGGCTCCTGCTATTATCCGAGCCCAGCTTCGATCCACAAACCCGCAAATAGCTAGCAGTGATTCCCCCAAAATATATTTCCGTTCCCATCTGATGTGCCCAGTTTCACCATTCTTGATCCTACAGACGCTGCATCAACCAGGGATGAGCGCCTTGCGGCTACGAGAAGAAGTGACGTGCCTCATTCAAGAGGGTTGTTGCAGTCGACGGTGCTTGACGGGGAAAGCAGGGGCTCTCGAGCTCGTCGTTCCCAACGTGGCTAGAATGTCACGCTCCGAGAAGCGTGTGTACATTCTAGCTTCACTCGCAATCCTTGTCGTCGCTGAAGAGGCTACACCAGATCGAGTTCGAGCTACAGGCGAGCGCATCCGATTCGTTTACTGCGTCCCATACATCGGCAACGTGTGCAAGACTGCATTCATGAACTGCTTCAACGTCTCCGCCCCAACGATTGCTCGTTACAAGCGGCAGATCATCACCGGGAAGCTTTTGTAGTGCGAGGACCCACTTGGAGGCCTTTGTATTAGCGTCGGGAGGATAATCATAAGGCGTCTTTCCTTTGAATTGAGCTCTTCTGATGCATTGATAACGAAGAATTCACGCACAGCCTGATACCAAAGGCAGAGAGTCCAATCCTGTGTAGGATGATATCTAACGGCAGAGAAGTCGTTTCTGTGTCGCTAGTACACCAAACTCAAAAGCTGTGTAGTGTGATACTAAATGGCAGAGAGTACACCAAACTCAAAAGCTGTGTAGTGTGATACTAAATGGCAGAGATTTCGTGAGCACGCCTGGCCTGATCCGCTCATGAGCACCATCGTCTCTCCCTTATTTCAACGGCGCGCCTCGAGTTCAGTCTCCACTTCGCGGCAAGAACCAAGCTCCAAGTCTCCCAACCCAGCCCATGGTCTCCATCTCACGCACACAGTTCCGAGGTATGTGCCGTGAAGTGCTTGTGTTGCTGCCTCACGTGCAGATCGATGGGCGCAGCATCCTGGCTCTCCGCCAGGCAATGCTGGGCCGATTGATCCCGGTCCCAAGGATGCGCAGCATGCTGCTCGCGTTCCTCCGCCGTGTTCATGGCCCCGTCACCACGGCCCAGATCGACCGCGAGTTTGGTCTGTTGGAGCCTCGTCAACCGCCACCAGCAGGTCAAGATGCGGTGCCTGCTCGGGATCACCCGCCGCCGCCAGCGCCAGCACCAGCTCCTCGCGCTCCTCGCGCCCCCCAACCACCTCCGGTCAACCACCAGCAAGTTCGTGCCCGCGCACAGCCCGTTCAGCCAGCTCCTCCAGCTCCCCCAGTCATCGACCTCGCTGGCGAGTCGAGCGACGAGGACGAGGCGGACAACGATGCTGTCGAGTTCGACGCCGACGAAAATGAAGTTGAAGATGAAGTTGACGAGCTGGAGGAGCTTGCTGACGAAGATGCTGCCGACGACGACTTCGTTGACGGCGACGCTGATCTCAGCGACGACGACGACGTGCTTTATCCGTTCGAGCGCCTCGGTGGCCAGCGCTACCGCGACGGGACGCTCCAAGTTCTTGTGCACTGGCCCCCCTCGTGGGAGGACGTGCGCAACTTGGCGCCCGGCAACCGTGTCGCGATGCAGGCCCAAGAGCGAACTGAGCGTCTTCAGCGTCGCAACTAGAGGCAGGTCAGGTTAAGCATGCTCGGAGAAGCGTTGTACAAGCCAATACATCTACTTTGCATTGTCATTATCGATCTCAACTGACAAGAGCCACGTCGGCGTGGGTCGGGGGTGATGAGCACGGCGGACGGGGCGCACCGGCGGGGGTCGGAGTTGGGGAGCACGGCGGACAAGAGCGCGCCGGCGGGGATCGGAGTTGGTGAGCACGGCGGACAAGAGCGCGCCGGCGTGGGTCGGAGGTGGTGGGAGCACGGCGGACAAGAGCGCGCCGGCGTGGGTCGGAGGTGGTGGGAGCACGGCGGACGGAAGCGCACCGGCATGGGACGAGATCGCGAAGAGCACGGTGGACGGAAGCGCACCGGCGTGAGTCGGAGATGAAGAGCACGGCGCACCGGTGTGCGATGGAGCTGGCGATACAGTAGCGCTACAGCAAACAAACGAGTGGAATCGGTTAGAAAAATACAATGCCAGCACATTTCGAAACTTACTTTGCGCCCCGTCGCAGTGCAAATCGCTGCTGGCTGTGATCGTGCTGCTGCTGCTCGGCGCCGGCGCCAGCCCAAGGGCCGTCTTGCTCCTGCTCGCGGTCGTCGGGGGTGTGGTGCTGCTGCTGCTGCTGGGCGCCGGCGCCAGCCCAAGGGTGGTGCTCCTGCTCGTGGTCGTCGGGCTGTGCTGCTGCTGGGCGCCGGCGCCTTGGTCGTGCTGCTGCTGCTCGGCGCCGGCGCCAGCCCAAGGCCCGTCTTGCTCGTGGTCGTCGGGGGTGTGGTGCTGCTGCAAGTTGACAAGTGGTAGGCGCCGCCGCGTGCTGTGCGCACCAGGCGGCGCCACCCATACTTGTTTGTGCATTCGTGCCCCCCCTTATTAGTGGGCCACGATTGCGACCGTCTGTATGGACCGGTTCTGGCTGCCCAGCAGTGTATGCTGGGCAGCCAGAACCGTATGCTGGCACACCAAATGGTGTATGCCATTGCCTTTTTCTCGTGAAGTCGGAGTTCTGGACAAGCTGTGGCCCGTCCTCGGCAGAGTCGATCAGAACCACAGCCGTCTTGGTAACGCGGAGGACGAACATGTGCCCAGCCACAGCTGTGGCCACACCGCACAGATACACGCCCGGCTGAGGATCGAGCTGGGCCCAGTTGAGTGCCCCCGACTGTGTCGTCCTGATTAGATTGGTTTTCGACCTGTTCCCTCCAAACGTGATTCCGGGGGAATTGCCACGTTTCTGCACACTGTTGGCCTGTTGGAGAAGCCGGGTGAGCGTCTGCCACGTTACACCATCGCTCGACGTCCGGGTGGCGACGTCCGGGTGGCGGCGGAAAAATCGCTCCAACAAAACATCTGGGAGATAATTTACGAGGCCGAGCAGGTCGGCTGCCGCACGGACAGCTGCAACATAGCAACAACCATCCTGCGCAGCGGTAAAAGTCCGGGGGATCTGTGCATGAAAACAGACAGTGAGGAAAAAGAAAAGAATCAGATGTTGACAAATTTCACGTACCCTTCGAATTCCCTTGAACTGGCGGAAGGTGCGCGTCTCGCCTGGCGCTTCTGCTTGCCATGTTTTGAAAGCATCCACGTAATCACAAAGATCACCAAACCCATCCTCTACCAGACGGTCCCTGTGCTGAGCCGTGTCATGCTGAGCGGTGTACCCGAACCACCGTACCCAGTACCACTCCTCATCCGCGGCGTCTCAGTCGTAGATTTCGTAGATGTAGAACCGGCCGCGGGTTCGGGGAGTGTGGTAGACAACTGTGGGAACTTGGCTGAGCCGATTAGAACGGTGGGGACCAGACACAGGCGCCGAGGACGGTTGAGGCGGGGCGGTGGGGGCGGGAGCCGGCAGGGCGGAGGCAGGGACTTGAGCGGCAGCCATCGTAAATGGGAATGCCCTCTTTACTCTGCTTCTTGCACAGCTTTGCGCACATCCCAACCGTGTGCGCCTCAAGCCTGCAGGAGGCGGAGTCCCCCAAAAATATTTAGAACACATGTATATTGGGCGGCCGCCCACATGCATTCTAACCCAAAATAAAAAGGATTCATGTTTCCGTGCACCCATTTGGGACTACGGAAGTTGCACGATCCCATCTCCCGCCCGCGTCCCATCTGGGATGTGACTCGAATGTATCCCACCGGTACAAACCGGTAGGAAAATAGGGTTCGGGTGTCAAAAACATAAGGGGAAACGTCTGGGAATAAAGACACCAGTTCTTACTGGACGCAAACATGACCCTGTGCAGCTGACGCCTTGCAAACGGGCAAGCCACTGCCGGTGGGCACACTCCATTCCATCAATTCTCATTTGCGCTTCTGCTCTCCACGCCACGTTCTCACCCGATGACGACTCCCCCGATGATGACGCCCCCGCCTGTGTTCGATGCACCGCGATGGTGGTTCGATAGCGAGCACAAAGAGGGCGAGATTGCTGGCGTGGTTGATCTTCACCCAGAAGCCGCTGCCTTCGTTGGCTCGCCGCAAGCGTCCACGGTGCCGCCAGCTGCGCCCAGCTTCGCTATCCAGCCTGCTCACGCCGGCAACGACCGAGATGATGTAGCCCGAACCACGCTTGATAGCGGCGAGCCAAGCGCTACTCTGGAGCATCGGCCGGTCAGCAACGAGCAGTGCACAGCTACGACGGGTGCTCAAGCTCAAACCGCGCATGCTCAGACGGGTGAGAGACTCCATGTACCTCCGCTTGCTCAGGGACACGGTGGCCGCACTCCATCAGCACGTTCCCAGCGTCGCGCCGTTCGGCGTGCTAACGGTGCTGCTCGACCGCGAACCTTCTTGGCGGCCTCAAGCGACGATCTCACGGTCCAAGAACACTCGCTGGGCGACATGACGGAGTGATGCACAGCGTGTGGAGCGTTCATGTGGGTCGAGGAGAGAAAGCCTCGGTCAAGCAAGCGAAACCCAGTTTTCGAGTTGTGTTGCAAGAACGGCGGCGTGCGTTTACCTGTATTCCCCAACCCGCCGCGGCAGCTGATGAATCTGCTCCAAGGCACCTCTCCGCGCGCTGTTCACTTCCGCAACAACATTCGCGCGTACAACTCTGCGTTTGGCTTCACATCGAGTGGCGCCAACTTTGACCGTTCGCTTGCCAACACGTCTACACGTACCGCGTGCAAGGGGCTGTCTACCATCTCATGTCAAGGGGTTTATTGCCGGAGGAGAACGAGGCGCCGCGCTTCGCGCAGATCTATATCTTCGACACGGACTACCAGATCGACCGACGCAACGCCATCTTCCCTGACCTCGATCGCGCGGTGCTCATGTTGATCCAAGACGTGCTTCAGGAGTCAAATCCTTTCGTCACCTAGTTCATGGCACACAACGAGTCGATGGTGCGGCGCGCCGCGACGCAGACGTTCGCGTTGATCGTCGGAGAGGAACGTCGGCCTAATCGACAGTACGACCGGCCTACCAGCTCCGAGGTCGCAGTGCTGATGCTGGGCGATGAGGACGACGGCAACGGGTTGCGCAGCATCATCATCCGGAAGCGCGGAGGGGATCTTCAGTTCGTGAGCCAACTCGATCCGAGGTACGATCCGCTCCACTTCGTGCTGCTGTTCGTTTTTGGTCACCACGGTTGGAGTTTGCAGCTGAAGCCGTCGACGGGCGTCACCATGAACCAGTTCTACTGCTTTCATCTCATGGTGTGGGAGGCGACGCAGGTACTGCATCTTTCGGGCCGGCTCACTCAAGAGTACACGATGGACGCGTACGCGAAGATCGAGGAGTCAAGATTGATGTGGGTTCGGCGCAACCAGCAAACCCTCCGAGCCAACCTGTACCAGGGCCTACTCGATCAAGTTGGCGGTGATGATGCAGCTCCAGCCGGACGCATGGTGATACTCCCTCCTTCGTTCACTGGATGTCCCCGCTACATAACCATTCTCTACCAAGATGCTATGGCCATCGTTCGGAAGCTGGGCAAGCCCGATCTCTTCATCACAATGACGTGCAACCCGACGTGGAAGGAGATCACGAAAGCTTTGCTGCCAGGACAGAAGGCTCAAGACCGCTTTGACCTTTGCTGCCGAGTATTCCGCTTGAAGTTGAAGGCGCCGCTCCATCTCATCGTCGAGAAGAAGGTCTTCGGTGAGATCAAAGGCCGTGTCTACGTTGTCGAATTCTAGAAGCGTGGTCTACCCCTTGCCCACATGCTTTGGATCCTGCAGGATGAGTACAAACCCAAGACGACGGAGGATATATATCGACCGTATCGTGTGCGCCGAGCTACCGCACCCTGACGACAAGGAGTTGTACGAATGTGTCACCAAGAACATGATGCACGGCCCCTGCGGCCTCGCCAAGCCGAGTGCCCCGTGTACGGTAGACGGCGTGTGCAACAAGAAGTTCCCGAAGGTTTACGTGGCTGAGACGCAGTTCGCGAGCGACGGTTACCCCCTCTATCGACGCAGAGACGACGGTCGTGTCGTTGTGAAGGGCTCACACGTACTCGACAATCGCTGGGTGGTGCCATACAACCCGTATCTTTGCAGAGTGTTTCGGTGTCACATCAACGTGGAGATCTGCTCTTCCGTCAAGTCTGTGAAGTACCTGTACAGGTACGTGTACAAGGGTCACGATCGCATCCAAGCCCGTGTTGCTCCGGCCGAAGAAGATCCCACTGCTCGAGATGAGCCCCAGCGGTATCTGGACGCGCGCTACGTCTCAGCATCCGAAGCCTTCTTGCGGATATGCGAGTTCAGTCTGCAGAAGATGTATCCGAGCGTGCAGGCGCTGCAGATCCACGACGAGAACATGCACTCGGTGCTACATCATGAGGGTGCGTCAGTCCAGAGCTTGGTCGACAGCAACACTGACACCACTCTCACGGCCTGGATGCGCTACAACCGCGATCACCCACACGACGTCGTCGCTCAGCGGACTCTTTACTGTGACTTTCCAACTCACTTCACGTGGCACAAGGACCGACGCGTTTGGACACCTCGCAAGGGCATGGTGTGCGTCGGTAGAGTTCAATACGTCAATCCCCGCGATACAGCTCGGTACTTCCTTCGGTTGCTTCTTCATCACGTTCCTGGCACGAAGTCGTACGCGGATATTCGCACTGTGGACGGGGTCGTGTACGGCACGTACCAACAAGCAGCCCAAGCAAGGGGGCTATTGGAGACGGACGAAGAGTTTGACAATGATCTCGCTCTTGCCGCTGCGTCCGCGTCACCTCGCCAAGTCCGTGAACTCTTCGTGATGATGTTGCTTTTCTGCGAAGTAATTGCGCCGGAGGCACTTCTCGAGAAGTACATGTCAGCGTTCGCGGAGGACATCATGTACGCGCACGAAGTCTCGACTGTCACGGACACCGTTCGCCAAGAGGTGCTCTCGGAGCTCGAATCGATTCTTTTCCACAACGGATCATCGCTTGCCAACTTTCCATCGCTGCCACAAGGCGTTGATCTGCCGCCGACGGACACTGAGTGGGGATTCAGCCAAAGTCGCGACGTGCTCCCGCTTATCTTCGAGGCAGAGCGGCTGCAGAGCATGCTCAATCCTGCGCAGGCGGCTCTATTTGATGCAGTCACGTTGGCGATCGCGGAGTTGGACACTGACGAAGGACGCACGACTTCGAAGCTCTTCTTTGTTGACGGGCCTGGCGGCTCAGGCAAGACCTTTGTCTACACTGCCATCATTGCCCATCTCAAGGCTGCAAGACTTCACGCCATCGTCACGGCCACCAGTGGCATCGCCGCGTTGCTGCTTGAAGGCGGAAGGACTTTGCACTCGACGTTCAAGGTACCCATACCCGTGATGCACAACTCATCGTGTCCCTTCTCGGTAGAGTCGAAGATTGGACGCCAGATCCAGTCAGCAAGGTTGATAGTTGTTGATGAGGCCCCCATGATGCACCGGCACGTGTACGAAGCCTTGGATCGCACGATCCGCGATGTGATGAAGCAAGTCGATCCCCGTTTAGAGCGCGTACCATTCGGCGGAAAGCCAGTCGTCATGGGAGGAGACCTTAGGCAAATGCTTCCCGTCATTCCAAAGGCGTCGCGTTCCGTAGTCGTCGCTGCTTCGTTGAATCGGAGCACGTTGTGGCGCAAGACGCGAGTCTTCAAGCTGTCAGCAAACATGCGGTTGTTGGCTGCTGACCAAGGCTGGAGCGAGTACCTGCTTGCCGTCGGCGAAGGCCGCGTAGACGCCGAAGTTGTGCTCCCACCGCAAGTCCAGCGGGTTCCTACACTGGCTGAGTTGGTCCGTGCAGTGTATGGCGACTTCTCCGACGGCTCGGCTTCCCTAACGACCAAGACCATCCTCACGCCACTCAACGAGGATGTTGTACGCGTGAACAACATGGTGTTAAACCCATCGAAAATGGATGTGGGTAATCATGGTCCCTGAAATGATGATTACGACCAAATCGAGCTTTTTCATTTTTTCACCTGCAGGTTCTGTTTTTTTTTCATGCGCCACTTCGCAACCATGTTGCTGGTGCCACGGTTCACTGCCGCGGCCGTCGCCTCGTTCTCCCGTGGCCATGGCAGCCGCTGGCACGCGGCCGTGGCGGCTGCCGTGCTGCCATGGCCACGGCACCGCGTGCCAGGGGGCTGCAGCCGTGGCTTTGTCTCGTCGTCCCCGACCGACGCCAAGCCGCCACGCGCCCCCGGCGCCGCCGCGCGTGTGCTCATCTTCGACAGCGACGGCGAGCCCACGATCCACCAGCTCACGCGCGCGCAGGTGCTGCGCATCACGCAGGATGCAGCTGCCATGGTAGACGATGGCGCCACGCCCTTCCGCCGCCGCGAGACGCCTGCCATGGCAGCCACGTCGTTTGGCACGGCCAAGCCGCGCCGAAGCCCTGCCAGCAGCGGTGGCAGCTACACGCGCGTGCCACGATCCACTTTTGAAGGCGTCGTGGACGTCCAACGCGTCCACGCACGTGACATCCGGCAGCTCGACAGCGCGTTCGCCGGGCGCAGCGAGCCGTCGCTCGAAGTGCGCGACCAGGCCATCCTGGTCAACGCCGGTACGTTTGGAGTTGGCCGCCATGGCAGTTTGGTAGTTGGACCCTGGACACTGACATCCACGCAGATCCCATTCGCGCGGTCATCATGCGCCACCGATGCCTCGTGTTTCTGAGGCAAGACGACCTCACGCTGCGGCCCATGCTCGAGGATGTGTTCCACGAGGTCGCGAGCCACAGCGACGACGACGACGACGGCAACGTGGCCTACGAATTCCAGTGCGTTTGTGGCATCCCACTTTTGTTGTGGATGGTTGCCTTGTCGGTCTTGGTTGTTCTCACTCTTCGTGTGTTTTGTGTGTGACCCGTAGGGCTCTGGAGGCGCTGCTGGGCGCGCTCTGTCGCCACTACCACGGCGAGTTTGACCGCGTCGCGCCGGCGATCGCAACGTCGCTCAACCGGCTAACGTCGGGCCAGCCCACGACGGGGGAGCTCAACACGTTGCGCGCATTCAAGAACACGATGAATGAGTTCGAGTCGCGCGTTGACGGCGTGCGGCGTGCGCTGATGGCCACGCTCAACAACGAAGAGGACCTGCGGCTGCTGTACCTGAGCAAGCTCCACGCGGACCGCGCGCTGCTGGGCGATCTCTGGAGCTTCGACTCGGAGGAGGCCGAAGTGCTCATTGAGAATTACCTCCAGGACATTTACGCGCTGCAGACCACGGCGACGCTACTGCAGCAGCGCATCCAGAACACCGAGACCGTCGTCAAGCTGCGGCTCGACGCCATGCGCAACTACCTGCTGGGCGTCAACATCCTCTTCTCCGTGGCGGGTATCAGTCTCTCCGTGGGCACGTTCACGGTCGGCGTGTTCGGCATGAACTTGGTCTCGGGGCTCGAGCAGGCGCCCGGCTGGTTTGTCGGGATCGCCGCGCTCTCGACCACGGTCATGGCCACGACAGGCGTCGTGATCGTGCGGTTTTTCCGGCGCAAGGGCGTTTTCGGCTCGGTGCAATATCTCAGCAACCTCTCGGACGCGCCTACGCCAGGCGCCACGGCCGTGTCGCTCGGCTCGCAGGCCGCCGCCGAGAAGGTAGCCAAGATCCCTCCCGTGACTGGAGCTCCATGAATGAACAGGCAACCATAGGTGGACAAGACACCAGGGATCCAAGGGATCTGATTGGCTACTGTACGCGTTGATGATTGGCTGCGATCCAAAATAGAGGAATGTGATTGGCTCGATAATATCTCATTCGAGCCAAATGTTCGATTTTCCCACAACCCGTTCCTGTTCCGACGAAGGTGGCGTTCGTTGGGTGGAAGATTTATTTCTTCTCTTGGAACCCTCGGAATCACGATGCTGAGCGCCGCGTCGCTAGCCGAGTCGCTCCCGCTGACGCTCGTCGCGGGCGGCGCCGTGGCCGCGCTCGCCTGGCTCCTGCTGCTCGCGCCGGACGAGCGCCAGCGCGCGCTACGGCCGCTGCCCTGTCCGCCGTCGACGCTGCCGGTGGTGGGCAACACGCTCGACCTCATGCACTACCAGCTGCCACGGCTCCACGACTGGATCTTGGAGCAGTGTCTTCTCCAAGGGGGCAAGACGTGGCGGCTCCAGGCGTTGGGCGCGCCGCCGCTCGTGGTCGTGAGCTCGGTCGCGTGCTTTGAGGACGTGCTCAAGACCCAGTTTGAGATTTTCGACAAGGGCCAGCGCATGAACACGATCTTCCGCGACGTCGTCGGCGAGGGCATCAACGCCGTCGACGGCGGCAAGTGGCGCCAGCAGCGCAAAGCGCTCGTGCACTTGTTCACGATGCGCCAGTTCCGCGACACGATCAGCGGCGCGATCGAGACCCACTTACGCCAGTTTGGCGCGATGCTCCACGAGCTCTCACCGGCCACGCTGTTCCCGCTGGGCGACGCGTTCCAGCGGTACGCGTTCGACACGTTCACGGAGATCGCGTTCGGCTTTGACGACCAGTCGCTTGCGCGCGTGCAGGCGACCGCACCGGGCGAGACGGACGATGCGCGCGCGACCGACGCGTTCTTCCAGGCCGTGAGCGTCGTGCTCACGCTCATGGAGCTGCGGTTCCACCAGCCGGACTGGCTCTGGCAGCTCAAGCGCGCGCTCAATGTCGGCGACGAGGCCAGGCTGCGCGCGGCCGTCGAGGCCATCGACCACAAGGTCTACGCCGTGATCGAGCGCACGCTGCGCGAGCAAAAGCAGCCCCGCAAGGCGACCCACCAGGATGTCCTGACGCTCATCATGGAGCACATGGACGACTTCAAGCACGCGACCGACCCGCAGCGGCTGTCCAAGTTTCTTCGCGACGTGGGCGTGTCGACGCTCGCAGCGGGCAAAGACACGACGGGCACGACGCTCCAGTGGTGCATGGTCCAGTTGGCCCGCCACCCGCGCGTGGTCGAGGCGATCCGCGCGGAGCTCCACGCCGAACTGCCGGCGCTGTTTACGGACGACGCGTTCGTGCCGCCCATGGACGCGGTCGAGTCGGGTCTCGTGTACCTTGAGGCGTGCATCCGCGAGACGCTGCGGCTGTGCCCGCCCGTGCCGCTCAACGCCAAGGAGGCCAACCGCGACACGACGCTGTGCGACGGCACGTTCCTCAAGAAGGGCACGCGCGTGTACATCCCGTCCTACGCGCTCGCGCGCATGCCCACGGTTTGGGGCGACGATGCGAGCGAGTTCAAGCCCGACCGGTGGATCGACCCGCAGACGCGCAAGCTCCGGAACGTGTCGTCGTTCCAGTTTGTCGCGTTCCACGCCGGTCCGCGGATTTGCGTGGGCATGCGCTTTGCGCTCGTGCAGCTCAAGACCACGCTCGCGTTCCTGCTCAGCAAGTTTGACTTTGCGCTCGAGAAGGACGCCCACGCGTACACGTACGAGATGGCCGTGGGCTTCGTGCTCAAGGGCGAGCTGCGCGCCTACGTGACGCGCTACGCCCAGGCCGGTGGCGCCTAGGCCGAGCGGTAGTCGTACGTGGTTTGGTATGTGCATGGTCGATTTGTCGCCCACTTCATTGACACAAAATCTCAATTCTCATTTGAAAAAAAAAAAGCATGGGCTTTATTCGTCGTGGCGCAGCAACGTCGGGCGGATGTACACGGGGCCCTCGACGCCGAGCGCGAGCGACGCGTCGTACGTGAACGCGCTCGGGTCCTTTTCCGTCGTGATCTCAAACTTGCTGAGCAGCGCGGCGAGTGCGATCTTCATCTCCATGATCGAAAACTGTTTGCCCGGGCAGATCCGCGGGCCGGCGCTAAACGTCACAAACTGGAACGGCGAGACCACGCGGAGCTGGCCCGTGGCCGCGTCGAGCCAGCGCTCGGGCTTGAACGCGGTGGCGTCCGGGCCCCAGACCCACGGGAGCCGCGCCATGGCGTACGCTGGCAGCAGCACCTTGGTGCCAGCGGCCAGGAATGTGCCGTCGCTCAGCGTCACGTCGCGCGTGCTCTCGCGGGTGTTGACCGGGATGACCGTGTTGAGACGCAGGTTCTCTTTGATCGCGGCCTCCAAGTACACCAAGTCGGCCGTGCGGTCCTTGCTGGGCGCCACGAGCTCACCCGTGAACAGCGCCGGCAGCTGGGCGCGCAGCTCGGCCCGGATCTTGGCCTGCACGTGTGGGTGCTGCGCCATCATGATGAGAAACCACGTCATGCTGTACGCGGTCGTGTCGCGGCCCGCCGAGATGAACGCCATGGCCATGTCGCGGATCGCGGCCACGTCGGGCGACGCGTCGCCGGCGAGCATGAGCGAGATGATATCGGTCGCGTCCTGGGCCGTGGCGTCTCTCGCCTGCTTGCGCTGCATCGAGTCGGTGATGATCTTGTACACGAACCGGTCGAGCCACGCGACGTCGTCGCGGTGCTGGCGCTCGGTGCCGACGTTGAGCCACTTTTGGAGCTTCCACACGGCCCGGGGCTGCTGCTGGCGGAACAGCGTGTTGTGGTTGGCGCGCCCAAAGCGTGCAAAGAACTCGGCGTTCTCGGGCGTGTCGTTGCCCATAAAGTCGAGGTCCACGCCAAAGCCGATGGCCGCAAACACGTCGCTGGCAAACAGTTCCAGGAGATGCTTGATGTCGACGCGGTCGTCGCGCTTTGCGACGGTTGCCAGCAGTGCGCAGAGCCGCTCGGTCTTGTGGACCATGACAGCGTCCATGATGCCACGGACCATGGACGGCGCGAACAGCAGGCTCGCGGTCTTGCGCTGCGCGTGCCAGTCGGCGCCGTCGGTCACAAAGATGCCTCGCCCAAAGAGATCGCCGAGCGCCTGCGTGAACTCGTCGCCCTTGACGAACGCGTCGACCTCGCGCTTGAGCACGTCCTCCATGGCCCCCACCGACGACAGCACGACCATGGGCGGCTTGGACACGATGTCGATCGCGAACGGCCGACCTTCGAGCCGCAGACACTCGTCGTAGATCCACGTGTGCATCGTGCGGCGGTGGCGCGAGAGCACCGTGAGCGTGTCGCCGAGCCATGGCAGTGCCGTGCTGGGTCGCGGCAGGTGCGCCAGGGCGCGTTGCGCGCGACTCGGTGCCACGAGCAGCCACAGCAGCGCGACTGCGAGTGCCACGGCGGCGAGCGTCGTCGGCTGGCACGACGCCAGCCACGATGGCAGCGCCATCAAAAGCGTCGACGGATCCTCCATTCGTAGTGCGAGGCAGCTGGCAAAACACCAAGTGAGACCGTGTGGACGCGATACGTGAGACCGTCGCGAGCGGTTGAAGCTGCCGCGCGATTACGCGCCACGCGGCGAGTGATCAAGTGCCGTCGAAGGGCGCCACACCGCCCGCGCCCGGGGGTTTGGCACGCGGTTCGCTGTTCTATTTCTCGGTGCGAAAAGGGGGGGAGAGTCGGCCATGCCATTCCTGGCGCTTGGCCGGTCGTACGTTTTATGCTGTAGAGGGAAGTGGCACGGTGCCAGCCCGACAGTGGCATCCGGTCTTTGAAGCCAGACTGGATCATGACCAAGTGTCCGTTGTCTCCCACGTGGGGTGAGAAATCGGGAGTCGGCTCGGTCTGATCGGGTTAGCAAGCACCGCCTTCCCCGAAAACGCCAAACCGAGAAGGTTTGGCGGTCTGAGGCCAGTGCCGGGCGACTGACCTCTCGCACCAGACTGGATGCTGCCATCCCACCGGTGGACGCTTCCAACTGCCACGCACGATGGGTCTTGATGGAAGAGCGATGGCCAAGTTGAGATGATGAGGGTCTCGCTACGCGTGTGAGCCCTGACACAAAAGTTTAGCGACGCTAGCCCTTACTATGGAGGTACATATTCCCATTTAAAATGGTTCACAACAACGCACCCCAACGAATGAAAGGAAATCCGTTTTCAACTGCACACGTCTAAGGGTTTCATACCCGCGTGATGGTGCGCACGACGGCGCCCTCGGCCAGCGCGAGCACGCCACTGGCAACCTCCGGGGCCACGCAGCCAAACAAGCGTAGTACGCTCAGCGTGGCGAGCCGTACGCGTGGCGGATCGTGGAGCGGTCGGTCGCGGAGCGGCTTCAACAGCCGTTGGCACGTCGCCATGGGCTCACGCCCCCCGTGGAAGAGCACATGGACCCGTGCGAACGACCCAGCCGACGAGGCCATCCCACGGGCCAAGTCGGCAATGACGTCGCAGGTGTGGTCGGTCGGCACGCCAGATATGTCGAGGACCAGCTCTTGTAGAATGTTGTGTGTCTTTCCGTCGGCGATCGCAGTGACCAAGGGATCAAACCACGCGGTGGTGGTCGTTTGCTTCTTCTTGGTTCGTGGCCTTTTCGTCACGGCTCGATCGTTAGTCCACCCAAAGCCACGTATGGTGATCAACGACAGCTTGGACACACGAGGCGACCGCCGTGCGTACGTACGCATCCAGTAGTGGGTCCAGGCTCTCGACCAGACACTGGTGCAGTGCCAGCGACGACAGCGATGGCGAATGGATCAACAAGTCCGCCAGGTCGCGGAGAGCAAGCGCCGCGCGCGTGAGCGTGAGTGACACGAGTGAGCCGCCAGTTAGAAGGCGCAGTGGTGCCGTGACGCCGATGGGACCTGGATCCGCCCTTTGTCGGGGAACAAACGTCAGCGCAAGCGAGGAGAGGATGGCATTTGCCTTGAGTTCACCGTCGGATTGGACGTGCTGCCCCGGCCGCGTGGTTTGATCCCTTGGTCACCGCGATCGCCGACGGAAAGACGCACAACATTCTACAAGAGCTGGCGCTCGACATATCTGGAGGATCAGTCGACCAAGCATGCCACGCCGTTGCCGCCTTGGCTCGCGCGATGGGTTTGTCGGCTGGGTCGTTTGTGCGAGTCCATTTCATCTGCCCCGGGGGGCGTGAGCCCATGGCGACGTGCTATCGCCTGTTGACGCCACTCCGCGACCGACCGGTCCACGACCCGCCACGCGTACGGCTCGCCATGCTGAGCGTACTACGCTTGTTTGGTTGCGTGGCCCCGGAGGTTGCCAGTGGCGTGCTAGCGCTCGCCGAGGGCGCCGTCGTGCGCACCATCACGTGGGTCTGGAGTTGGTAGAACGGTAGAACCGATCTTTTTTTTTTGGCAGACGAGATGGGTACAATTTGATTTAGTTCGTATCCGTTAGTCTATCACAATGTTATGTACCGGGATCACGCGCATGGCGAAGGTTCCTCCAAGGACAGGACGACGCCATCGTCCTCTTCCTCCGCTCCTTCATCTTGCGTGCGGAGCCCCTGATGCATGTGGATTCAGTTGGAGCCTGCCCAAGGCTTCCGAGGACATGGATACCGTACACTCGCTTGTTTCGCTCTTTCAACTAACTGGGTTAGCCTTACGGTAAATATCAGGAATGTTACCCGAAGGTATTCGGCTCCGCCCAATGGAATGTTGCGCCAAGGGCGGTGGGCAGCCCGGCGCCAATCCCCCTCCCAAAAGGACCCAGCAGACAACGGAACGGCGCTCTTCTCCGCTCTCCTCCGCTTGCTCCTCCGGTGCACCCCTCCTCTTCCTCCTCCTCCTCCGTGCACGTGGCAAGACACTAGCGTCCGCTGCGCGTCGTGACGGTCCAATTTTTTTAGACCTCTCCGTCCTCCTCCGCTGCCTCCCCTCAGCCTCCGAGGACCCAGGTTGCCACCATGGTGGGTGGCCATTCTCCGCTCTCCTCTCTCTCTCTCGCCGTTCGGGGAGCTCACCAACTCTATGCGTCTATTAGGTGACGTCCAAGAGCAGCAAGATGCTCAACTACATCAACTACCGCATGAAGGTCACGCTCCAGGACTCGCGCGTGCTGGTCGGGTACTTTATGGCGTTCGACAAGCACATGAACCTCGTCCTGGGCGACACGGAGGAGTTCCGCACGCTCAAGGCCAAGGTCAAGACGAGCGTCTCGGAGGAGCGCGTCGAGAAGCGCCACCTCGGGCTCGTGCTGCTGCGCGGCGAGAACGTCGTGTCGCTCACGGTCGAGGGCCCGCCGCTCGCGCCCGAGAACGAGACGGTCGGGCCCAGTGGCCCGGGCGTGGCTCGCGCCGCCGGCCGGGGCATCCCCGCGGCGCCGCTCGGCGCGCCTCCGATCGGGCTCATGGCGCCCATGCGCGGCATCGGCGGCCCGGCGCCCGGCATGATGCAGCCCGGACAAGGTAGGGGTTTTGTGGGCTGTTTTTTGGGGATTGATGGTGACGACCGAGGCGAGAGGAAGAGAGAGAGAAGAAGCCCAAGAGACCGATTTGGCGAGCCCCCCGCGCGCGTGTGGTTCCAAATGATCAGAAACATCGAACAGATAGGCGACCGCGGGCGTCCGGCTCGTTCCTTTCCCGAACCCGCGGACTGAGCAGAACCCTTTTCAACTTCTTCCAACGTTACTACCGTGGATCTTAGGATGATGGAACCCACATGCGCGCGACGTCGACGTTGGCTCGGTCCCTCTCTCACTCTCACTCTCTCTCCCTCTCTCTCTCTCTCCGTGGTCGTCCTCTCCTGGTCGGTTGGGTGTGGTCTTCTTTATCTGTACTAACTAATCCATCCGTGTGTTTTTCCACGTCTTGTAGTCGCTGCGCAGGCGCAGCCGGTGCCGTACGGCCGTGGCCGTGGCATGCCACCGCCGGGGATGGTGCCGCCGCGTCCGATGCCAGGCATCCCCGGCATGATGCCACCGCCGGGCATGGGTCCGCCGCCCGGCATGGGTCTTCCTCCGGGCATGATGCCGCCGCCGGGCATGCGCGGCCCGCCTGGTCCCCCCGGCCCGCCCCCGATGATGCGACCGCCTGGCCAGTAGACGATCAAATCCACGCACTTGGACGCCATCATCCATCACCACCACCACCATAAAGCGTCTTCCAAAGACGTATGGAAAGGGAGGTTCGTTATCACACACGTAAATATACGTGCCATGGGCACGACGAGACACCACACATCCAAAAAAGCGACTCGCTTATTAGTACCGCGCGGCGTCCTCGGAGTCGTCCTCGACGACCGCGCGCTCCATGATGAACTTGCCTTCTTTGTACTTTTGCGACGCCTCCATCGCGCGGATCTGCCCACAGCACACCACCAAGTCTCAGACCCCCACCCCACACACAGTCCCTACGAACGAACCCAGCCCAACGCACGTATTTCCAGCCCAGCACGGCGTCGCAGCGCTTGCACTGGACGTCGCAGATCGTGTGCATGCCCGTCATCAAGTACCGGTTGCGCGGCGCGCCCGTGCGCACGTTGAACCTGTGTACACATACACACAGCCTTCGTCAGCGCCCCATGGGGATCCTCCACAGCCTTCGTCAGCGTCCCATGGGGATCCTCCATCCAAAAGAAAAACGAAAACCTCGACGTCGTACATGGCGTTCATCAAAAAGGCCTTGCCCGTGCGTCCGTAGAACGACTTGGCGATGATGTCGTCGCGGTCGCCCACGACGTTGGCGCACGCCGCGCAGCGGAACACGCGCATGCCGCCCAGCGCCAGCAGCTCCGGCGACATGCCGTAGATGCTCCGCTTCTCCAGCGGCCCCTCCTCCTCCTCCTCCTCCTCCTCTTCTTCCTCTTCCTCCTCTTCATCGCTGTTGCCGCTAGAGGACGCATCGTCGTTGTCGTCGTCGCTGCTGACGCGTCGCTGTTCACGCAGCAGCATCTCCACGCGCTGTTTCCACGAGGCCCGCGGGTCACGGTACTCGATCTCCTTGGCGCCCGCGCGGATCACCACGAGCGGCGCCATGCCTTCGTCTTCTTCAAGCCGGTGGGGAGAAAAAAAAGATGATGCCTCTTCGCTTTCTTCTCTGATTGTTATCGACACGTCACTCCTTCTGGACATGAGAAGGATGCAACAGGGACGTGTGGTTAGTAAGGCAGGAAAGAGGGGGATGCAACATGGATACATTTGGGGGGCTCTCTAAAATCGTTTGGGGGATGGAAAAACAAAATCTTAGATGGCGCGGCGCTTCTTGGCGTCGTGCTTCATGATCTGCTTGACGACATGCGTGCGCGCGGCCTGGACCTCGCGCGCGCCCTTGAGCACCTTGCCCTGGACCTTGCGCGACTTTTTGATCATCATAAAGTGTTTCAGACGCTTCTTCTCCGTGTTGGTCGTACCGCCGCCGTGCTTCTTCTTCTTCCACTCCTCGCGGCCCTCGAGCACACTGCGCAGACGCTCCTCCTGGGTCATGCGCTTCTTCTTCGAGTAGCCTTCGAGGTCCTCGGGTGCCACCTTGGTCATCTGGACCTCGTTCTTCGCGGCCTGGGCCGCCGCCGCGAGCTCGTCGGCCTTCTTGCGCTTGCGGCGCATCTTGGGGTCCTTGAGCTCGGCCTCACGCTCCTTCTTGAGCATTTCAATGCGCTCAAAGTCCTTGGGCGTGAGGATACGACGAGCACTGATACGCTCCTGCTGGGGCTTGGCCTCGGTCGCAGCGTCTTCCTCGCCATCCTCCTCGTCACCCTCTTCGTCGTCATCGCTCGGCGGCGCGCCAGCGTCATCTTCGCCGTCCGACTCCACGTCGACCCACTCGCCATCCGAGTCGTCCGAGTCGTTCGATGCGACCTCCCAGCCGTCCTGGTTCTCTTCAGCGTCAAAGCGGCCGGCCGCTTCGGCCGCCTCGAGCAGCTCGGCGCCGTCGACGTCCTCAGCCGCCACAAGCTCACCAAACTGCTTGGGCCGCGCGGCCTCCGAGTGGAACTTGCCGCGGTCCTTGCGCTTGAGCAGCGCCGGGTGGATGTCGCGGATGAGGTTGAGGATACCCCGCGCGGCCATGACGATGGTCTTGTCGCGCATGCGGTTGTACATGATAAGATCCTGGATGAGCGCGTCCATGTCGTCACACTCGAGCACGAGAGGCACGCGGCGGAAGATCTCGCGCAGCGCGTTGATGCCGACGGCGATCACTTCGGAAGAGCAGCGCTCCGTGACGAAGTTGTTGGCAATGCTCTTTACGATCGGCAGCAGCTCCTCGGGCGGCAGTTCGTCGTGGCACGACTGCACGAGGTACGCGAGGATCTGCGTGACGTTCTGCTGGTGCGATTGGAGATAGCGCTGCAGCAGCGGGTACAGCGGCAGCAACACGAGCTTGTGGAAGCCCACGATGCGGCCGATAAAGTTCATCATGAGCAGCTTGACCTCAAAGCGCTCGGTGCAGCCCTTGAGCACCTTGAGCTGCTTCTCAGCAACGCCCAGCGGATCGTGGAGCAGCTCGATCGCAGGGAACGTGGCGGCAAAGCTGAGGTCGCGGTTGCGCGCGCGCTTGTTCTTCTTGAGCGCCTTGACCGTGTCGCGCTGGCGCTTCTTGGTCTTTTTCGAGTGGTTGTGGTAGTCGACCTCGACGGTCTTCTTTTTTTCTTCCTTGACTTTCTCCTCTTCCTCGAGGATATCGTCGTCAATGCCGAGGAAAAAGTTGATCGCCATCACGAGCAGCTTGGTGTTCTTGCTCGTGCAGGCCGTCGCGATGACGTTGGCCGTGCGCGTGTCGTGCCAGACCTTGCGCTTGAACAGGTCCACGAGCACCTGGAGCGACTTGACCGCGGCCGTCTCGTTCTCGTCCTGGAGCATGTCAAACAAAAAGTTTTGCAGCGCCTTGTTGACCTTGATGTTTTTGCTCACGGCGTTGAGCTGGCGAATGTCCGAGACAATGTGGTTGTACAGCAGCTCGCGGAGGCGCTTGTCCGGGCACCGAAACAGCTCGAAAAAGAGCTTGAGCAGCGTGATCGGGTCGATCAGCGCGCGGTTGCGCATGAGCATCAGCGCCTGCACGAGCGTGCGGCGCAGGTCCTGCTCGAGCACGAGGTAGTTGTCGCGGAGCAGCTTCATGAGCTGCGCCGGGAACTCGGCCATCTCGACCGGGTAGCACTTGGCCACGTGGCTCAGGAACGACACGAGCGCGCCGAAGTGGGCCGACTCCTTGGTCGGCTGGAGCTCAAAGAGCTGGTACTCGCTCTCGTAGTGGCGGAGCTGCATGAGGAACTCGGACTTGTAGCCGTCCGGGTCGCGCTTGACCATGTTCTGTAGCTGCGGCAGCTTGCCGATCACATCGGGCCGC
>JAADVT010000123.1:0-51461 GCA_023335895.1 Pythium rishiriense
CATAAAACCTCTGTACACGGACAAGAAAATCGGAACCCACAATAGACTGCATAGTTCTGCGACTGGGTCATGTCTTTAAAACCAGTGTATCACTAACCCTATCCCGACCTCCCTAGGAATTCAAATGGGGCTTCGCCCAAAAAGATAGAAGATCGCGATAAAGATCGCTGATTCGATTGGACTGGAGAATCGGAGCGGGATTCGGGTTGCCGCAGTCGCTCCGCCGCCAACGCCCAACTCTTAGTCCTGGACGTGACGAGCTGCGCCAGCTTGCCAGTTTTGTGGTCAGTGCGCGCTGCACAGAGAGGCCAGTATGCCCTCTGTGCCCATCGCACGAGCGGCCCCCCACGCTCCAGCCTTCGACGGGAGAAGGGTCTCCGACTTCGATGGAATGAAGAGCAGAAACCCTCTGGGTTGACGACGCATCAACAACTGGACGCCATCGCTCCCGCGAGGAAAGTGGTCGGGCGTCCTCCGTGGCGATGGAAAGGGAGTCGGGTGTTTTGTTGGATGAATCGCAACTGATGACACACAGCATCAGCTGGACACGCACAGCAATAGAAGACAGGCACAGTGTGGAGATGCTGGTGGCGCTTTCCAGAAGCGGAGTGGTCGGAAGGCGAGAGCGCTCGCGACCATGGTGGATGGGAAAGCACGTGTATCATTTCCAGCGACTTCAACATGGAGCTGGGATATCGCCTGCATCTTTTCTGAAAGGAGGCACGCTCCTAGGCGCTCGCCGGTTGGTGGAGACCAGCATCCACCATCATGCGATGATGACTTCTTTTCCCACCGACTTGTCAGCGTGGTGTTGGCCGAGCGACATGGACCATACACGGCAGAGGAGCCAGTGGGTCTCCGCGGTTACGTCAGTTATGGGCTCATGCTGCTGGAGAGCTGGTCTGGTGCGATGGAGACGTACCAGGAGTCCTATCGTGCAGGACCAGACCGGGTCCGACCTACAGTCTGGACCAATACACCCACGAGTGAATATATTAACCGCATTGGGGAATCGTGAATGCGACAAGGGCGGTCGTTCGGTGTCGTTTCCTCGGATTCGCATGCTTCGGTGGGAATGGCCGAGATGGAAATCCCACTCACGACGTTCTTCGTTTCCCTGATTCTCCATATTCCTACCATATCGGATATCGGAGCTAGAATCGCATTCCACAGAACTTGAACATCCACAACTGAACCGGTACGGCACTGGTTTATCGTACTTTATTCGTACAATACACTACATGTGCTGTCCCACCAAGTCGCATGTTCTGTGAAGCGGCAAGGCCAGCGGCGACGGCCGTCGTCAATGGTGCGCCATTGTCCGACGCGACTCCCTTCCTTCCCTCCGCCATGGCAGCCTCTTGGCGCGCGCGCTGCGTTCTCTACGGACTGCGCACTGACCCAGAGCTCGAGCAGTGCGCTGCGCTTCTTCGCGGCATCAGCGCGCTCTACGGCGATGGCTTCGACTTCTCCGTCGCGCCCGTGGACGACGCCACCGCTCTCCGCCACGTCGCGGCGGGCTTCTCGCTGCCCGCGGCGGCCGACCCACTAGCACTGCAGGCCCCGTTCATGCGGATCGTATGTACATGGGCGTCGCTTGTGGATGAGCTCGTCGCAGTTGGCGCCTCGCAGGTCGCAAGGGCGCTCCGCGCGGTCTTGGAACGTCAACTCCACGGTTCCGACGTGATCATCGGGCGATCCATCTCTGCGACGCCGCGAGATAACGCGACAGCTGCTGCAAGTAAGCCAGTCAAGATCTTTGTGAGTGGAGACCGATCCCAAGTGGGCAAGTCGACGTGCTGTCTAGGGCTCGTGGGCTCACTCTTGCGATTGGGGTACCGCCCAGACGAAATCGGCTACATCAAGCCTGCCACACAGTGCGAGCAGCCGCAGCTTATCGCCAAGTTCTGCCGACACAACGGGATCGAGTGCTGTGACATTGGACCTATCGTGTTCTACAGTGGCTTCACGCGCGAGTTTCTCAAAGGAAACACCGAGACTGCCGAGGAGCTGCTCGCCAAGGCATGTGCGAAAGTGGAGGAGGTTGGCCGTGGTAAGAAAGTAGTGGTTGTCGATGGCGTTGGGTATCCAGCGGTCGGTTCCATCTGTGGGGTATCGAATGCGTCCGTCGCGCGTGCGGTCGAGTCTCCGGTCGTGCTCGTCGGCAAAAAGGGTGTTGGCGACGCCGTCGATTCGTTCAATCTGAACGCGTGCTTCTTCGAGAGCCAAGCCGTCCAAGTGCTCGGTGGCATCTTCAACCGACTCCCGCTCGATGGATTTTACAGCTTGGAAAAGTGCCGAGAGAGTGTCATGCAATATTTCCAACAGTATCAACCCGACAAGCGTGTGTACGGCTTCATTCCCGAGCTCCCTGAGCAGCCAATGGAGAATGAAGACGGTGAGGCGATGATCGTCGACGATGCATGCTGCGAGTCAGAGCTGGACAAGCCGAGCGAATTCATGACTCAAGATGAGATTCATCGTGCCAAGCAAGTCATCGCGCTGTTCTCGCAGTCAGTGAACGTCGCGCAGCTTGTCGAGGACGCCAGAGCGTCCCAGTCTTCATCAAGTAGCGGAGTGGCCAACCGGGGTCCGACCCTCACACCACTGAACAAGCGACCGATTTCAGCTGTAGAAAACGAACGTGCAGCTCCCGTGACAGCCTCTTCGTCGAAAAAGTCGCGGTACGAGATCCAGGCAGCCGCGAAATCCGCTGGGGCCGCAGGTGGGTGAGGAAGCTAAACGGGAGCGGACCAAGCGAGTCTGCTCCCGTCCCGGAGCCACCCAAACACACGCACACACAAGACACGGTGGCTCCGGATCATCAACGCGTCAAGGAGCGTTCTTTGGGATGACGACCGCAGCGTAAACTCTGCTTGCAGGAGGGGCTGCCTTGGTCCGACGGAAAAGAACTTGCTCTTGAGGCCATTCTTCATATTCCATGTATACCTAAATACAGTATATTTGTGTTTCTGGGTTGGGGTCTTTGTCTCGAATCTGCCATGACGAAAGAGAAGCTCATCGGCTCGGCGATCCTGCTGGCGTCGGTGGTCACGACGGCCGTGAACGAGCAGCGACTGGTGCGCCACACGAGCAGCCTGGAAGAGGGGCTCGCGCGCGTCGTGGTGCTGCCTAACCCGGTGGTGTCGGCTCAGAACGAGGGCCAATTAGTCCACTTCTCGGGGGTGATCACAACGGATCCGACCGTATTGTCCGCGGATCCCAAAGCGAGCCGCACGCCGTATGTGTTGGATCCGATGTTTGGGATTGCAGCGCGGGGGGTGCGTTTGTATAGAACGGTGGAGATGCTCCAGTGGGTCGAGACGGCCCACACCGTGATCACAGGTGGTGGCGGCGCGCCGGGGGCGGGGGATGACGATCGCGACGGCGGCGTCGATGAGCACCGCGAGAAGACCTACACGTATGACTTGCGCTGGCGATCGGAGCGTGTCGATAGCCTGGCATTCCACGATGTTGGCTACCAGAATCCAGCCGAAGACGCGTGGGTGTACCAGTCCAAGGTCATCAACGCCGATGCGGTCGTGGTTGGTGATTTCAAGCTGTCAGTCGAGCTCCTCGACCAGATCAAACGAAGAGATCCAATTGAGTTGGATGCCACGACGTTGCAAACCATGCGCAACGTGCTGGACCAGCGTGTTGGACAGGATTGGGGCAAAACCAGCGTGTTGAAGGATGTGACAATTGGAGATAACTACTTCTATTCACTCCGCGACAGTACAACACGGCCGAGTCTCGGCGATATCCGAATCTCGTTCAAGGTTACACCCGCATACCCAGTGACTGTGAGTGGTAAGCAAGTGGCGCAGCATGTTCGTCCGTTCGAGACCAAGGCGGGCGAACCGATTTTGATTTTGGAGGATGGTGTCCACACGGCTGATGAACTATACGCGACCAAGCTCGCAATCAAAGTAATGCTTCAACGCTTACGATCTGGAGAAGCGAAGCAGTACCGATGGCTAACGGATTCTTCTTTTCTGCTTTGTAGTACCAGCACAACCGCTTCTTTCGACTCTTCGCGTCGACGCTGGGCTTCTTGGCGTTCCTCGTGCTACACCCAGTGCTCGCCTTGCGTTTTGGCCGTGGCTTCACCAGCGTGCAGAAGCATCTCGTCTGCACCGTCCTCGGGTACGATGGCTTTGATGCGTGTGGACAAATGGTCAGTGGGTTGTTTAACGGTGTGTGATGGATTGGATTAGTGGGGGCGTGACGTTTTCTGTCGCGAGCCTTGTGTGGCTGTTGCACCGGTACGTCTTCTTGCACCAATTTTTGATGATGACCGAAGCCAACTTCTGACGAGTCTCCATGACACCCTGGTAGACCGTTATGGGCCGTGGCGCTCGCTGCCGGTGGTCTCTCGCCGACACTTGCGTTGGTCGCGTTCATCCGCTCGACATCCCATCGCAGCGACACCAAGTCCCAGTAAAGTTAACGAAATCCTGAAAGGCCGTGTGTTTTTTTTTCTCCGGGACAGGGTAATATTTCATGAACTCTCCTAACACCGGTTGTAATCATTTTAGCCAATCCGATTCCACGATAGACTGACTCCAGTCGTTTAGCAGCTCCATTGGCCATCAAGGGCGCAAGGCAGAGAGGGCACAAGAAAGCACCGGCGTCCGCTGTGGAAGCCATTTGCCTCAACCAACAGGACTCGACCGCGCCACGCCACCACCCAAACACCAACACCACAGCCGCCACCATGGAGATCGACTCGGACATGGTGATTAGCACGGAGGCCATCGCGCACCAGGTGCAGCTCGACCACGATGCCATGGACATGGACGACACGGAGCCGATGGTGCGCCCGGAGTTCCCGGCGCTGAGCGCGCAGGAGCAGTCGGGTGGCAAGAACGACTTCCGCCGCGTGCGCGTGCCGGCGCACCGCTACACGCCGCTCAAGACCGACTGGCCGAACCTCATGACCCCGATCGTCGAGCACCTGAAGCTCCAGATCCGTATGAACACCAAGACGCGCTGCATTGAGCTCAAGAACTCGCCGCACACGGAAGACGCCGGCTCGCTCCAGAAGGGCGCGGATTTCATCCAGGCCTACATGATGGGCTTCGAGGTGCAGGACGCTGTCGCGCTGCTGCGATTAGAAGATTTGTTCATCGACACGTTCGAAGTCAACGACGTCAAGATGCTCAAGGGCGACCACTTGAGCCGCGCCATCGGCCGTGTCGCCGGCCAGGACGGCAAGACCAAGTACGCGATTGAGAACGCCACGCGCACGCGTATCGTGCTCGCCGACCAGAAGATCCACATTCTCGGCTCATTCGCGAACATCAAGCTCGCGCGTGACGCGATCTGTTCGCTGATCATGGGTGCGCCGCCGGGCAAGGTCTACAACAAGATGCGTGGCGTCGCGAGCCGAATGAACGAGCGCTTCTAAATCTGCCTTACTATCTACACGTCATAGACTCTGCACCTTCACACTCATCACTCTCGTGGGTACCTCCAAGGGTCTGCTTCCAGACGCATCTCTCGCCTTTTTTGTGTTATTGGCTTTTTCGATAAATATACGTATACTACAAGTATATAGAGCTCTTCGTACGAGGTCAGTCTGTGTCGATTGCTGCCAGCGACTGCTCACCGTCGCTCGTTGGGCTTGGACGGCCCTTGACTACTACGAGTACGCGGAACGCAGAACTGGCTATTAGTAGTGGCGGTGAGGAGCGGAAGCCCGTACACTGGGGGGAGCGTACGCGATGCGGTTCAGCTCCGCGTTGACGCTGTCCACAGTCTTGTCGGCCTCGGAGCAGTCGAAAAACTCCAATTGCAGCGCCGGCATTTGCGTGTAGAAAGCCAAGATCTAAAGTACACCAAATACAACAAAAAATCCGCATCAGCACGTGTTTCGCCCACGAAGTTTTTATCTCTTTCGTACGGTGCGTTCACCACCGAAACACGAGAACATGCGTTCGTCGCCCTTGACGTGGACAACCTGCGAGTCCATTTGGTTCATTGTCGCCGCTGCAGCACACCATACTCAGTTAGCCACCACGCCTTTGACGCCACGACGCACAACGCTGCAAGCTCACCGAACTGCATCGCGGCCCGCTTGAGCGTGATGATTGTCCGCGTCAGCTCGTCCGTGTTTAACGCCGGGATCTCGGTTTGCGCGCTAGTACAGAGAGAAAAGAGAGACAAACACACACACACACACACACACACCATGTCATCTATCCGCTTAGACACGCATTCCAGCGTCCGGTCAATTACGTGAAACGCACATGATCTCGCCCGTCTCGTTGTTCAGCAGGCACACGTAGTGGGTCCCCGGGTACACGGCGCGGATCCGCTCAAACTGCTCGACGCAGAGCTTCTCGATCTGGTCCGAGCGGCGCCGCGTGAGACACGCGCAGAACATGTTCATGCCCGACATGGCTGGCAAGGCGAGGAGGCTGCCACACGGGCACAGCGGAACGGAGCGGGCCGACGGCGATCCCAAGAGGGCGACAGAGTGTGAGTGAGTGAGGAGGGCGTGCCCTTCCCATGCGCAACACCAGCTCGAAAATTTCAGCAAGGCGCAAGCCCCAGAGTGACACTCCCTCGTTTGAAGGGCACGTCATTCAGTGGAAAACAAAGCTGCAATGTCACTACGGGTGCATAAACATCCACGGTCTCATCGTCTCAGCTTACGCACAGGCTACGGGAAGACTTCAAGTGGGTTGGCGACAGCCGGATCTTTCCACTGCGCGCTCTCGCGCGGGAAGACGAAGAGCTCGAGGCGCTCGTTCGAGTTGGCAAACGGCAGGTTGTGCGTGACGGACGTGATCTCAAGCTGGGGCAGGCGGAGGTAGCCTAAGCACTCGCCACAGCAACGCACCACGTCAGGACTACTTTGGACCCATTTCAGATCCCGTGGTAGATGGCAACGTACCAGACTTGGTCGGAATGAGCCCGATGCGAAACGTGTGCTCCGTTAACGGTAATAGATCTTCCACAAAATTCGTGCGACCTGTGGGAAAAATCATCAGGGGAGATTAGTGGATCAGCTGATCGAGCAACCTCTGGCGCTTTTGAGACGAATGCGCGCACCTGCGACCATGAAGTCGCCGCTCTCATCGAAGGGCTTGATACGCACGCTGTGAAACATGTTTTCGTTGTTGCGCACAAGGATCTCCAAAGTGAAAATCGAACCGTCAACACCAAACGGGGGCGTGTGAACAGAGATGGTCAACGGTGCCTCAATGAATGAGATGGTCGGGATCTCAAGCCACGTCGTCACAAGCTCATTGCGTTGCAAATCATTCGTGGGCACTAGCGACGACAGGCGTCGCCACTGGATCTTGATTTGACCGAGAGTGACGAGGGGTGCCACTCGTGATGGAAGGAGGCGCAGACAGAAACTGCGAGTGTCGCCTTCACGAAGCACCTGGTTATCGTCGTTGGCCTCGACCCATGATCCGAATCCAGATGCAGCCACCCCACCGCTCACTAGTGAGCTATTGCTCTCGAAAGAGGGCTCAAATTCCATTGCCACAATGCTCAGCGGTTCGAGCGCCTCACACTGCAAGCCTCCCTGAAGACTAACAGTCTTGCCCACAATAGCCGCGTTCACCTTAGATGTTCCTTCGACAATGGAGCTGCCAGCACCGTTCGGGAAATCGTGGATAAATTCCGTCGTCACTCTGAACGGGTCGCGGCAATACAGCTCGTAGCGCTCTTCGAAACTCACTTGCACGCCAGACTTGGTGGAGTATGTGACGTGGACAGCAAGTCGCAGAGTTGCTGCTTTCGACGATCGAACGATGACCGAGAATTTTTCTTCAGTATGAGGTTCCATGTCGCGGATGGGTGTACGGTCGCGTGGCTGGAAATTGTTGTCAAGCGCGACAGGCACCAAGTTTGCTGGGGTGTTCGGATCTTCGGTATAGAACAACACATCGTGAGGCGAGGCAGATGCTGGTGGAGGCTCGCTGGTCACCCGAAACGTCGCGTTCTTCAGCGTGTCCTCCTTTGACTTTAACACGAAGGAGATGACACGGAAGTCACCGGAAAGCAACGGGTGCTTCGTCACGAGGCCTAAGGTTGCCTTGGGACGAGGCTGCAGAATCGCGAGCGCGGATGACCTCACGGTCGCAGTCGTGTTATCCTCCTCAAGCAAGTCCCCAGTCTCGGCTTCGAGCGAACGGCTAAGCTCTGCAGCGGAGAACATGGACTTGCGCCGAACGAAGCTGGGAGACCCAGGGCCTCGGCCCATGATAGGAACCCGACCGTCAGCAAGGAAAGGCTTTGCGGTGCGCCGAGGCTGGCCAGAAGTATTGTCGTATGGGAGAACAAATGTCAGGAATTGCTCTTCTCCGATAGACCCATCCACGTTCACACGGCCGCATCCTGAGCCAAAGTGAAAGCGTGTCTCCTGGTACTGAAGAATATTGCGCCCATCAAGCACATGCAACGGAATTCGGAAGACCTTGGACTCGGATGGGTCAAATTCAAGCGAGGCGTAGAACTTTCCGTCGTTCTCATCTTTGATGATAATAGTGTTTCCGCCCGGGCTGGCGTCGCGGTGGTGCACGACGAGGTTGTATCTTTCGTCACTGAAGATCAGTTCAACCTTCGTCATGGTGATAGAAGCCGGGAAATGACTGTCCAGCTGCACGTTGAGCGTGACTTCTTCACGAACGCAAGCATAAACACGATCAAAATGAGCGAACACATTGATCAATCCACGCGATGTGTCTCGCGGGATCTCGTAGCTGGGTAAAGCGCACTCCGACGTGAATGGTGCACCTAACTTGGACGGATCCTTCCAGACGATTTCAAAAGACTCTTGGATTTGAATGCGCTCCGCAACAGGGACAAACTCCTCCAGCACAGGGCTCAGTAGTTGAAGGCTGGTGTCGATGTACGCGACAGTGTCGGCTTGATGGAATGTACAGGTGAGCAACTGCTTCAGAACTTGAGCTGTTTCCGCCCACCATTGCTCTCCAGCCAACGCGAGTTTGGTTTTCTGTAGTTCACCACGGGCACGATCATAGTCATTGCAGGCCATGCGCTCCACACCGAGTTCGATCAAAAAACGGTTCTTCAGGCGGCTTCGGGGCACCTTTTGGTCTGCGACATACAGTGCCAAGTGATGGATGGCTTGCTCAATAAGATGGATCGACTTCTTCGCGTGTGGGTAAGTCTTCTCAACCGAGTACCGGTACTTGACAAATGCTCCATATGACGGTTCAGCCATGGATCCCTCAGACACGACCGGGTCGCCGCCGACAAACGCCGATGGTAAAATCCTAAAGTTGCTGTGAAAATCGTGGCCGCTCGCACTTCCAGGTGGCTTCACTTCGGCGTAGGGGTCCGACAAACCAAGTCTAGCAGCTGCCTTTCGGCGAGCCGTTGCGTATTTGGCGGCAATGGAGAAGTACAGATATGGCTCCTTATATACGTCCGAGTCGAGCCCGGTACTGGGCAATGCCCCCCGGATGGACACAGCTTCGGCCAGCAACTGTGCAAACACATGATATTGGCGAGAGACCCACTCCCAATGCTCGAAAACCCGCTCAACAGGTCCCAGTGCGCGAGCATAGACCTTCATGTGTCGATGGAGCTGCTCCACCGCGGCCTTGACGTTGTTTGACGAGAAAATGAGGTGGTAGCAGAGCTTGAAGTTGATGTATTCGGCGATGGTCTTCACCTGCGTGAAGCCAATGCCCGAGCCCGTGTCTGTCTTGTCGCTCACAGCCGCGGCCGCGTCGTACGTGAGCGGGAGCTGCACAACCGCCCGGTACGCCGTCTCGTAGTGCTGCAGCACCTTGGTCGTGTACCGCCGGAACTCGTAGTAGTGGGCAATCTTGAACGAGTAGCGCACGTGGAGTGGCAGCAGCGAGGTCTTGTTGAGCGCCTTCTTGTACCGCTTGACGCGCTTGGCCTGGGCCTTGTAGTACTCGAGCGCGTTGTTGCGGACCGTCGACTCGAGCTTGGCGAGCACGGCCGAGCCGCGCACGAGATCGCGCGAGCGGAGCAGCACGAGCGTCTTCGAGTCGGTCTCGAGCCGGCGCCGCAGCGATGCGAGCCGCTCGTCGACGACATTGACCGGTGCGACGCCGGCGTCGTCGACTTGCTGGACGAGCACGAGCAGCACGCGGCACTCGCGGCCGGCGAGCGCCTTCTTGAGCTGGTCCATCTCGTCTTTGATCGCCGCCTCCTGCCCGAGCCAGTCGCGCTGAGTCCAGCGCGGGTCAAACTCGTGGAAGAGCAGCGCGCCCGCGGGCACGGCCTCGTGGTGTTTCTTGAGCCACTTGGTCTTGAGGATGCCCTCGACGCGGTACCCGTCAAAGTCGCGCTGCGTCTGGTTCGGGAACGTGCCGTGCTTCTCGCGGACTTCCTTTTTTACGGGGAACCGGTGCTCGATCGGCAGCGACGCGAAATGGAGCTTGGGCACAAACTCTTCGTTGATCGTGCGCACGAGCGCGAGCACTTTGGCCTGCAGCTCGCGCGCGCCGAGCGCCGCGATCAGCGGGTACGGCGTCTCCTTGAGCTCCGTGCCGTAGCTCTCCATGGCGGACTTGGTTGTCGACGTGGTGTTGGCTTCGTTCGACCCCCGGCCAGGTGGAAGCAGGGCGGAACGAAGGGTACGGTGTACCATCTACCTGGTACACGATCCCCCGGTTACGGATAGGGGCCAGTATTCGAGTGACGCAAACATGAAGTTGGCGTGTGGGGGAGGGGGAAACCACCGGCGACCAAGTTGCAGCTCCCTGATCTCCACCATGGCGTTGGCGCTGCTACGTGGACGCGGCGCGGCGCTCGCGAGTATCCCGCGGGTCGTTGGCGTCGGCGCAGCGCGGCGCGCGGTGGTCGCGCGATCGTTGGCGACCGCCACGACCGCCACGGACGAAGTGAGCTCGTCGAATAAGACGCCGACGAAGAAGAAAGTGTACCGCGACCCGAGTCTCCGCGTGCGCATCGTGCCGATGTTCCAGGACAACTACGGTGCGTAGGGTCTCTTCGGTTGGGGGAAAGTTGTCCGTGAAGAGTGGTTAATTGCTCTGTGTATGTGTGCACGTGTTTGCCCGGCAGGGTACGTGGTCATCGACGAGGCCAACCAGACCATGTTCGCAGTGGACCCGGCCGAGCCGTCCACGATCCTCCAAGTACTCAAGGAAGAAGAAGACACCAAAAAGCGCGAGTTCCTCGGCATTTTGACGACCCACAAGCACGCGTACGTTATGCCACGGTAGGATGAAACGACTACCCAAAATGTGCTCACGTGAAGCTCTTCCTCACAGAGACCACACGGCGGGCAACCTCGAAATCGCAGAAAAGTACCCAGGGTTACTAGTCACAGGCCCCGCGAATGAAGAGATCCCAGCGCGCACCAAGGGCCTCGTAGGTGGCGAGAAGTTTAAGATTGGCGGCGTCAAGATCAAGGCGCTTGCCGTCCCGTGCCACACGGCCCACCACCTCGCGTACGTGGTGTCAGGCGACCCTGAGACGCCGCCGCTTCTCTTTCCGGGTGACACACTGTTCGTAGGTGGCTGTGGCCGCTTTTTTGAAGGCACGGCCGAGGATATGTACCGCGCGCTGTACGAAGTCATCCTCACTCTGCCGAAGGATACGCGTGTATACTGCGGCCACGAGTACACGATGTCGAACCTGCGCTTTGCGCTGAGCGTGGACCCGTCGAACGCGGTGCTTCGAGACAAGATCGCGCAGGTCAAGATTCGTCGCTCAAAGAAGTTGCCGAGCGTGCCGTCGACGCTCCGCGAGGAGATGCAGTACAACCCGTTCCTGCGCGTCCACAACGACGTGATCCGCAACGCCGTCGGCGGGTCGGACCCCGTGAGTGTGTTGGAGAATTTGCGCCGCCGGAAAGACTCGTTCGAGTGAAAAGCGTCCTGGCAGCGGAAGTGGCATTAGTGTACACTACCGTATCTTTCATCTGAGACTAATAACGAATCCTCCTGAGCTAGAAAGTTGTGGTGTTCTGCATTTCTTTATCTTTTACTACAGTTTTGATTCGGCGACTCGGTTACTGTGAAACCGCTTGAAAGCTTCAATCGACATCGACAAAAGAAATAATAGCTCGGCTATACATGCACGCGGCTCGATAGTCCCGCTCGCGGTGCCTCTCACGCACGCGCCGTATCCTCCGGCCGCAGCGATGCCGTTGCGTGCGTCTCCTTACACAGTGTCAGTGCGGCGGCCAGGGGGACGCGAGGGAAATGTCGACAAAACCTCCGCAGCAACGCAAGACGACGCGACGTACGCTCAGACCGTGTGCCTCCGCGTGCAGGAAGCGCTATACGAGAAGCTCCCGCTCGTTCATTGCTCCGTGAGCGACGTGAGTGTCGCCGAGCTCCAGTACCGTTTGTTAGGAGCTAGAAAGTATTGTTTTCGTAGTATCAAGCAAGAGAAAAGCGGCCTGAAGCGATGGGAGGCACGGTACTACGAGACTGCCATCCGGCGTTCGACACTCGAGGCGTTGCGCGGAATAACTGCGTGGCATCGGATACCTCGGCTATCAGCGGACGATGTGCAGCTCAAGTCCATCGGCATGTTCGACTCGGAGAAGCAGGCTACACAGGCGATGGACGCTGCCTTCAAAGCACGCGAGACGGCCAACCCATTTCGAACAAACGGTCCGACACCAGCAGCAAGTGCTACGGGAAGTGAAAAGCCCTCTAAGACACGCCGTCACGAGCCGTTACCGCCAGAACTTTCGACGCGATTCCAAGTGGTGGTCGTGTCCGAGGTATTCGCGAGGAAGACTCAGCGGCAGCGACTTGCGCTTGTCTACGAGGTATGTGCGTGCTCTTCCTGGGGTGATGCTCCGTTCATCGCCTGACAAATGGAGGTATCGCGAGCTGGTTTAGATTTTGCTGGACGCGTTTGCCATACCGACCAGCCACACAATTCCACGATGCCCATCGCATCAACGCTGCCGCGTGCGCGGGTTCAGTCTTGTCGGCGAGCAGGTCGCGTCGCTGCCTCTCTGGCGGGCACTTCCTTTTCACATCACAGTGGTTGCCAAGACGCCCGCGCAATGGAAGCCAATCTCCACTGCAGCGGCTAGGCCGGGCATTTCTGATACCGAGAGATTTGGTCAGAGCCATTTGCGAAACGACCGCGCACTGGGCGTCGATACATCGATCTTGCCGCTGTCGCGAGGGCTGATGGACCTGCTCGCGTCATCCAACAATCAACTCGATCCGAACGCCAAGCTGCCTCACTTTTATCACGGTTTACCTGATGAGCTCAAGCGCATGATCGCAGAAGAGCAAGAAGCAGCGAACGAGATGCTCACGCAGGCTGGCGGTTCCAAGGCGTTCCAAAGGCTCAGCAGGAACTCGGAGGCCGGGTTCATGCAGAAATATCAAAAGCGGAGGCGCGAGATCGTGCTCGCAGCGATTCGAATCCAGCGACTTCTCCGACGAAACACCCAGGGAAAGATCCTCCGGTATATCTTCGCGCAACACCGCGCGGGGCTTCGTATCCAGTCCGTGTACCGTGGCCATCGCGACCGCGTGTTCGTAAACGCGTACCGGACGGTCATGCACTGCGCCAGCACGATCGTCCAGGCCGTGTACCGTTCGCACGTGTCTCGAGAGCGCACCAAGCGACTCCGCCGGGCCATGCACAGCGCCGCGTTACAGATCCAGCGCGTGTATCGCGGCCACGTCGGCCGCACGTTTGCGCGTTGGGTACGCCAAAAGGCCAGTAGCGCCCTCAAAATCGAGCGTGTTGTACGAGGTTTCATGGCGCGGCGACGCGCCGCACGCCTTCGACTCGCCAAGCTCAAGCGCAAAGTGTGGGTCCCCGCGGCTGTGAATATCCAGCGCGTGTATCGCGGGTTTCTCGGACGCCGCATCGCCCTCGAGAAGCGCGAAGTCCGCCATCGGCTGAGAGTGTTGAACCCGTCGGCGCTCCGCATCGGTCGCATTCTGCGCGGCTTTCTGGCACGGCGCACTGCCAAGCGGTTCCGACTCGCGTGCCATAGCGCCATGGTGATCCAAAAGCACTGGCGATCGCATCGGTACTACCAAAAGTGGATGGCGCTGATGGAGTTGCGCCGGCGCGACAAGATGGCGTCCAAGATTGGCGCACTCGGCCGGGGCTACGTCGCGCGCCACTTTTTCAAGCGCGAAAAGCGTCGCGTGTACATGCAGTACGTCGTGCAGCCGGCTGCGATCCGTATCCAGCGTGTGTTTCGCGGCTATGTGGTGCGGAAGCTGAACGAAGACCTTCGCGACCGCATTGAGGCCGCGATCACGCTACAGCAAATGTGGCGCAAGCGGAGCCGCATCAAGACGATCCAGAACCGGCTCGGCGGCTTCCGCGTGGCCATTCGCCACGCCAACGCGACGCGAATCCAGTACTGGTACAAGTGCTGTAAGGCCAAGGTGCTGTTCGCGTACCTCCAGGCCATGCAGCGCGCCACGCACGGCAAGGCGACGCTCGTGATCCAGTGTGCATGGCGCTCGTACTGTAGTCGAAAGCAGCTCAACGCGTTTCGCATCTGTTCGCGGATTGAACGCAAGGCACAGGCGCTGACCAAGTCGAAGGACGAGCGCGAGGACATTGAGTTCGACATTCGCGACGCGCGTGCGGACCTCAAGCGGACGATCAAGTACAAGGCCAAGTCGCTGCGGCGCATAAAGGAGCTCAAGGAGATGCGCCTCGAGTGGGAGCGCCGGCAGCCTGTTGTCGAGAAGGAACTGAGCGAGCTCACGCAGGAGGATATTGACCGCGGCTGGGGCGAGGCCTTCCAGACTGAAAAGCACATACTGCGATTCCAACTCGAGCTGAGCGTTGAGGACATTCTCGGTCGAAGAGCCCAAATCCGAGAGTACGAGGCCGAGATCGAGGACCTAAGATTGGAGCTCGAGGACCTGGAGCGTGACTTGGAAGAGTGCGTGATGAATGAGACCATGGAGCTTGAGGATTACAGAGACATGGAGTTTCAGCAGGCACAGCGAATGTTTACCGCTGAGCGGGAGCGCAAGATCCGACTGCAGCGCGTGCGGTGGGGAATCCGCAATGACCGCAAGAAGGTGATCCACCGCGCTAGAGACGATTTGAAGATCGCAGAGCAGGAGCTGCTAGCCCAACGCCAAGTACAAGAGCTTGGTATTCTGGGATTCGACAAGAAGTTACTCCTGAAGGAAAAGATCGAGAGTGCCATTGAACGGGTGGTCCAGGACCGAGCCAAGCAAAATGAGGTGATGATGGAGATGAACCGCGATGCCAAGGTGGTCGCTGGCTTTGATGATGCCATTCAACGGATGCACAAGATTACAAGCGAATACTCGTTCGAGTACCGGGTGCCCAAGCACGACTTGCGTGAGCTCGAAAACTCACCAATGTGCGAAGGGTGTGGGCGCATTTCATGTGGCTGCGAGGAGCAGCAAGCCGAGCGAGAAGCCCTCGCTCTAAATCGCACTACCCCCAACAATATCCAGCTGTCCCCAACAAAAAAATCATCCAGAGCGTTCGGAACTCATTATGGGCACCCTTTGCGGCGCAAGCGAAACTACGAGCTGCAATAATGTATTCGCTTCGTTTTCTTCTGGACGAGTCCTCGCTAGTCATCCGACCAGTCCGACGCCTCGGACATGCTCATCGAGTCTTGTCGGTTTCGCAAGCCACGGATTTGCTGTTGTATTGAGTAGTGACCCAGATATTAGTGAAGTTGATTCCGCCAAACATTGTAGGAACCAAACCTGCGTACCGAGAAATCGAGCTTTGACGCTTGGGATTCTTCGACCTTCGGTGGCGGGCGTGGTGGCGGTGCTGCCGGTTTCTTGCTACCGCCATCTTGGTCTTGCTTCTTCTTAATGTTCCGGATTTGCGCAAGCATGTCGTTCTTATCACAACATAAAAGATGAATCGGTCAGCAAACCCATCAGCTCCTGGCCAACAAGTAACTAGCCTTCGGCTGCTCCTACCTCTTCTTCGTTAGAGGCAGTATCCGAGTCCTTGTCCCGGCGGAAATCGTCGTCGTCGTCATCCGACAATTCGACGGTGGGAAGCTGGTTTCGCCGCTTATCCTCGTCAAAGTCCTCCATTGGTGGTGGCGGTGGCGGTGGTGGCGGTTGCGACTGGGGCGCGTTGGGCGCGTTGACTTCTTTTGCTTTCATCACCTCGACCGGCTTCTGGAACTGCGCACGCGCGCGTTCCTGGTCTAGTTTGTCCTGCTTGCCACTAATAGCAGCTTGGCGGCGCTGCATGCGTTCCTTAAGCTGGTCTGCGATCGACAGTGGTTGCGAGGAGGTTTGCTTTAGGATCAGCACAAGGTCAATCAATCAGTGACTGCACGCACAAAGCAAACAGAATCACATATCGCCCACTCACCGGCTTGTCACCCGCGTCTCCTCTCTTTTCGTTCGGGTTCACTGATCGCAGTCTCTTCCCTGGATTACGAATCTGTTCAAGCAAGCTCGCCATGGGGTTGGCTGGTGCAGCAGGCTCCGCCTCTTCGGCGCCAGCGTCGCCCTCATTTCCATCATCACGAGCAGGAGGAGGCGGAGGTGGCGGTGCGTCCTCGTCCGCTCCAGGCGGTGGCGGAGGCGGTGGAGGCGCCGAGTCGTCGTCACCGTCCATCGGAGGAGGAGGCGGTGGTGGCGCGTCATCTCCCATGGGACCCGAGAAATCCACTGGCGGCGGTGGCGGCGGCGGAGGCGGAGCACCGTCGATCGGTCCAATCGTGCCAGCGTTCTCGTGGGCAGGCTCAAGAGCTGACGGCGCATCGGCAAATGACCCCACGGGCGGCAAGTCCGGCAAGGCCTTGTTCTGGAACAAAGACGGCGCGATTGATGTCGACTCGGCCGCGTACTGGTACTCGGCAATGTTCTCGAGCGGCAAGTTCGTCGGCAGTTTGCTGGAGGGCTGCTCGAGCGTACCCATTTGCGGCTGGAAGTCCCACTGCATGCCAGCGACCGACGGCAGCTCGTCGCCCTCGACAAGCGTCTTCGGCGCCTGGGCCAATTTCTTGCGCTCCTCATCTTCTTCTTCGTAGTCCGTGCCCAACAGGTTATCCCACGACGTGTACTGTGCATGCACACAGACCGACACGTCAGTTCAATGCCACAGAGCAAAATGCCTTGGAAGAAAATCACACACCTTTTGGTACGGATTCTCGCCCGAGTTGAAAAGCAGCACGCTCCCGATGGAGGGGATATTCTCCGGCAGGCGCCCCAATCCTTCCTAAAGACAGAGGTAGCGACAATGTCAGCATGCTTCAGTCAAACGCAGCATCATGACAACGTACCTTGGACATGTCCACTTCGCCACGGACGGTTTCGCGATACGGGTTGACGGTATCAAAGAGCTCGAGCACTTCGGCCATCACCTGCGTGCGCTGCGCCGGCGCCATGGGCTCCTACTCATCGCAACAACATGTTTCAGCACCACACCACGGGCAATCCTCAACCCATCTACTTGTCCGCATCGTACCGCCGGCAAAAAGTGCGTGTCGTCATCAATGTTGGCGACGATCACGGGCGAGTCGGCGTACGGCTTGTCGTGGAAGAGCGTCTTGGTGGGCGGCAGCACCTTGGGCGCCGGGTACTTGGACGTCGAGAACACGGTCGTGGGTTTGTTGCTCGTGCGGCGCGCCGTGATGGCGTTGACCTTGGCCTGGCACACGCGGATGCGGCGGTCGACGAGCGCCACGCGCTCCTTCTCCTGGCCCACTTTGTGCGCGAGCCGGTTGAAGATGTCACCCACGACGATGTCCAGCTGCGAGAGCTGCTTGATGACGTCCTTGACCACGAACGCCGGCCGCAGGTCGTCGTAGACGCGCTCCACGGCGTACACCTGCGTGGTCTGCATCGCTCCTCCTCCCACCCCCGGTTCGGCACGCGTGCGACACTGGGGGCGTCGAAGAACAACGAGACCACGATGAGATAGATGCGAGGAGCTACGGTCCCCCGCAGGAGTGACTTCAATAACCGGGGGATGGTATCGAACAGGATAACGATATCGTGTTACAGTATGTTGTTCCTAACAGAAAACCGGTCGCGCCCCACACTTCAACTTGAAGCGCGACGGTCTCCTCTATCGGCCACAGGCGTGTCTTTCGTCTTTCTTCTTCTTTCGTGTCTTTCGACATGTCGCTCGAGCGTCCTCAGTACCGTCCGTTGTTCATCATCGCGGCGGCCTTGAAACAAAAGTCCATGCAGAGCGGCACGTGGTCCGACATGTACTGGCAGTTGGGCAGCGCCGTCTTCGAGTAGGCCTCCAGTACCTCTGGTGGGTGCACCTTGAGCCCGGCAAAGGGGGTGAGCAGCTCCGGGGTGTACCACATGTAGTCACATATTCCTGTCCAGTGACCTGTTGTTCGGTGCAAGCGACTGTCAAATAATTGATTCCGCAACACGAATAAATCACGGGTGCCCGAATACCAGTGTAGTTGGTGTACTCTGGTTCCGACCCAAAGACCGAGGCGTACGCGCTACCGAATCCGATGTGATGATCGAGGTCCATGTTGTTGAACAGGTCCGTGAGTTGCTGGAGCTCGGGGTGGTCGAGTGACACGTGGTTTCGCACCATAAACTCGTACACGGCGCTGATCGGCTCGCTATTGAAATCACCACACAGGATGATTGGCAAGTGGCGAGACAGTGCCACGCGCTCGATCTGTAATATACATATCGGTTCAGTGAGAATATCGTTTGCAGTGCAAACTTGGGTAAGCGTAGCGTGCCTGCTTCACGAGTGCGGCCGTTTGCCATAGTTTTACATCCGGGAATTTGGGGTTGGAGAAAACGTGAACGTTCGTGATGCATAGCAATGGCCCAGTTTGTTTTCGAGCTATATCGGAAATTGTGAGCGAGCCATATCGAAACAATTGAAGCAATATACGGCAGGCGGTACTCACAAACTTCAACATTTGAAGGAATCACCTCAAGCACGACGATTTGCGCGACGTTGTCACGAGTCAAACGAACGCGCATGCGATTAATACTCGCTTGAAACGACTGTCGTATAATACACAATGCGTAAGTATCTCAACTCGTTTACCGCACGCGTATGAAGTAACGACGTACATCCCGTTCACTCATGGACGCAGATGGATATGACATGTCGAACTCGTTCATCGCCGACGCAAGGTAATCATTCGCGATCTCGTTAAACTCGAGGGGATATTGCTCCTTCATGATGAAACGGTTTCGCTTGTAGAATAAAGCACACCCGTCGACTTTTCCCTCCAGTCCCATCGACTCGCGCGTTTTCTTCAGATACCAGCCTTCATAGCCCCATTCCGACATCATTGGATAGAAAAATTTCTTATAGTGGTCGCCTTGTACTTCCTGTCATCGCAAAATCACCACAAAACCATTAGTCAGTCGGAGTATATACGATTGAAAATGAAAAGATGCACGAACTTGGAGACAAATAATGTCAGCATTGTATGACTGGAGCTCACGCTTCAGAATCTCGCGACGGAAGGACCAATTGAGCGCCCACACGGGACAATACGGGTACATTTGTCTTGTCGCGTAGATCTCGGCCAGTATGTTAAATGTCAAAACACGAAACACTCCGATTTGGCGCAGTCGAGGGGTGGGTCTTTCTTCGTGGACATTCGCGAGCATCTGGCGCTTGGGGGGCATCGGCGGGACTATAGTCGGGTGGCCAAGATAAGCATCAGCAAAGAAACTACCCAATACATCATCATGACGGCCACGCACATGGTAACACGATGCCTGTGTCGACCAGCTTTGTCAGCTCGGCATGCCCATCTCGTTTGATTGCCTTACAAGCAACGCGGATAACGTGACCGACATCTTCAGGTGTCGGTGTATACCCACGAGCGCTTCGGCATATGACGAGAACGTTAGATCATAGCGTTCCAAGCCAAGAAAGGTACAAACAGGAGACTTCTCGTACTGGTGATTGGGGATCTCTATCCACGAGTCTTCTTGCATCGGGCAGAGGGACTCGAGATTGTAAAGCTGCGATTTCCACGGCATTTTATCGGTGGCAGACTCGAGCATCGCCAAGTTATCGTGGAGTTGCTTGTGCTTGTGCCATGCCAGTCGGAAACACTCTGGGCTGCAAAAACACGAGTGGTCCCGCTTGATGCCCAAACGACAGCACAGGACGCACTCGAGCTTTGCGACAAGCAGCAACACGTTGCCGTCGCCGTGGCGCGGACACTCAGTGTTTGCACACGAACGACGCAGCGCCGAGCGGTACCATCGAAACTCCATATCCACGACCTGGTCATCGATGTCACCATCCACGGACCGAAAGAACGCATGGGTCATCATCTCGCACCCTTCGACGGGTTGGTCAACGCGTAGTGAGATCTTGCCTTCGCCGTGGATAGGGGAGCCCTTCGGGGGAGACACAGACGCCGCGTGGCGGCGACCGCGCGACGACGGAGAATGGAACGGCTGATTCGTGCGCGACATCTCGAGTCCCAAACAGATTTCTACGCGTCAGCCAATATATTCGCCGCACCAACACTAATATTTGGAAGCCGTACCTTGATCACAGAGATACTCCCGAGGCGTGATCGGCTAGCAGCAGCGCTGGAGCTGGGTCCCTCCTGGAAAGTAATATAGAATTACGGGCGTGTCGTATCGAGCGCGCGCGTGCAGGCATACGTCGGATCGACGGTACGGAAACGCCACCAGCGACTGAGGCCTACGAGAAAGGACACACATGATCCATGAGCTTGATAACGCTCCCTTTCGCAAGTGATCTCTGCACACACACACACACGGCCAATTGGATCCAAGGATACCGTCTCCCACTCGCTCGTCGTCGGTCGGAACGGCGAAGCGTCGCAGTCTCACTGTCGGACACCCACATATATTCCACGGCCGCCACGTCAATATGGCTCGTACGGTTCGCGCCGACGGCTCATTCGATAGCGGACGATCGGCGGAACCTACCTGTGCTGGGGCAATGCCTCGGTGCCGTGCGTGCTGTCGGCGCGTGGCGCTCCAGTGTATCCCTGTCGCGCGGTCGTTCTCAAAGCCCGGCGACACGGACAGCGGTGCCGTTGAACTCAACTCCCTCTCCGAACAAAAAAGCTCGCCCCTCGCAAAAACGAATTCGGTTTTAGTGGGAAAATCCGGCGAAAAAAACGAACCACGCAAAACACGAAAAACAAAATCGGGTTTTACGGTCGTGGGAAATGGATTTGGCCAAACAGGATTTGCAAATCCTATTTGGCCAAATTTTGTTTTCTTTTGGGTTCAAATGGCGTTCTCCGAGTCACAAGGGCGATCGAAAACCCAGACAGCGTGCCCATCCATCCCACAAACCAATACAACGTGAACCGCAGCATCCGGAGATGACAATGATACAATGATATGCTGGTTGCCTTCATTCTGTCCGTGGTTGTCGAGATGTGTGGTTGTTCATTTGATTTCTTCTGTTTTTAGGCTTTCATGGATATTGCACCGGTCCTGACCAACAAATGGATTGATGGACCGGACGGTGACGCCACCAATCACGCCACCGACAGCGCACCATGATCGCACTTCAACACCTCCGTGGACTCGTCAACTTGATGACGGACGAGCGTCTCATCCATCATCAGATCATACATAAACCGTGCACACATAAGCCATCTCCAGTGGCTCGTAGTACGAGCCACCTGTCGTTTTGACCACAGAGTGTACGAGCCTCGTACTCTCCGTGGAATTTTGTGGGCAATCTCCCCCCACAAGTGGACTCACCCATGGATCAACCAAGTGACCCAAATCGCAGAGTGTTTGTCATGTGAGGAGTCACTTCCTTGTTTCCGACACACTCGCGCATTTTCTCCCGACCTCGGAGATCAACCCCAACTCCCTCCCATCCCTCCCACGCCTTCGTCTTGCGGCCATGATGCGCGCGTGGTTCTACACCAAGTGCGTCGCTCGCTGCCGTCTCCAGCGTCGCTCCTCCGACGATCTGACGGTGTGTCCAATTGTGTGTACCCAGATTCGGCGGTCCCGCGGTCGTCCAGTTCGGCGAGCTGCCCGAGCCGCAGCTGCTCGACGCCCAAGACATCGTCGTGCAAGTGCACGCGGCGGGTCTCAACCCTGTGGGTCGACACGCCACGGGCGATAGCGACGCGGGGCGCTGGCTGACGGTGGTGGGGCGTTGTGTTTTAGATCGACTACAAGCGCCGCCAGGGCGCGCTCAAGCTCATCTTCAAGGACAAATGGTAGGACTGTCCCTACGGCTTGCCTCTCTCCGAGGCCTCACACGGAACGTATGTGTACGAACAGGCCCGAGATCGTGGGCTACGACGTCTCGGGCGTCGTCGTGTCGTGCGGGGCGAGCGTGACCAAGTTCCGCGTCGGCGACGAGGTCTACGGCATGCTGCCGCACGACCGCATGGGCGCTCTGGCCGAGTACGTGAGAATATTGGACGCTCCGTGTCATTTGCATCCCTACTCATGCCGTATCTTTGTGTACGACGACGCCTAGATTAGCGGTGGCTCACGAAAGCTACTTTGCCAAGAAGCCGTCCAACCTGTCGCACACACAGGCCGCCGCGCTGCCGCTCGTGGCCATCACGGCGCTCAACGCGTTCCGTCAGTGCAAGCTCGCGGAAGGCAAGAAGGTGCTCATCACGGGCGGGTATGGTCACGCTCATGGCGGCCAAAATCCTTCAATTCAATCATGACTGACCCGTCGTCTGGATGTTAATCCCCGTGTTCTAGCGCCGGTGGCGTGGGCTCGATCGCCATCCAGATCGCCAAGCACGTGTTCAAGGCGTCCAAGGTCGCGACGACTGCAAGCGCGAAAAAGATTGAGAAGCTCAAGCAGCTGGGCGCGGACGAGGTCGTCGACTACCACCGTGAAACGTTTGAACGCGAGCTCGCCGAGTACGATTTCGCGCTCGACTGCACAGCCGAGGTAGGACCGACTTTGGGCCATGGTTCGTATTCACCATCTCAACACACGGTCTGTGTCTCGTTCCTGTAGGCCAAGCGGTGTTTTGAGTGCATTACGCGCGGCGGTACCGTGGTCTCGATCGCCGAGACTCCCAGCGCTAGCGTGTTCCAAGGCAAAGAGGCCTTTGGCTTGAAGGTCTCTGGTTTTGTCGGCTTCATTCTCAACTGTCTCAGCAGCTCGCTCGCCAAGGCCGCACGGCGCGCACAGATCGAGTACGACGTATTCTTCGCCGTCGGTGACAGCGCCGCGCTCGATGAGATCCGCTCACTGTGCGAGGCGAAGGTCATCACGCCCGTGATCGACCGCGTGTTTGCGTTTGAGAAGGCGGACGCCGCGCTGGAACACTTGGAGGCCGGCCATGCCTTCGGCAAAATCGTCGTCGAGTTCAAACCGGACGAGACACCTTCGGCATGAGGCATCGTTCAACGTCCTCAGCAGTTCTTCATGCGTCCAAAATACCCGCGTTACTAGTGCCTCCTGGAAGACCTATGAATCGAACTTGTTTCTTCCTCGGCTAGTTTTATCCATTCTCTCTGTGGGTGATACCAGCCCTGTGCATGATGAATACTGTAGATGAAGGGACCACGAGCCAAGCACAAGATGATGAAGAGAGAAATATTTGGTGTTATGGTGCTTAATCATTGATCTCGCGGTGTGTTCAGTTGACGGAGCCATAGTTGAATGTGCGTCGCTTGACACGAGAGCTGTACAACGCCTTGGGCGTCGCATTGATCGCGCTCTTGATGGCCTGCGTAGCGTCGACTTGCTCAGTCTTGGAGCTCTGCGTCGTGATCACGAGCGCAGTACCGCCCATAACCAACGTTGCGCCAATGAGCGTCATAAAACCGGGCACGGCGTCAACGCCAACAATGATTCCCATGACGTTGGCCACGATCGGCTCAAGCAAACACACGACCGAGATCACGATGGGGTCGAAGTACTTCATCACGCTGATGTACCCCATCGTACCCACGAGGTCCACAATAAACACCAAGTACAATGCGATGAGCAGGCGGTCCGGGCGCAGGTTGATCCAGCCAAACACGCCGTGCATCGCATCAGTCGAGAGGCTCACGTTCGCGCCAGAGACAAGCAGGGTCGTGAGCAAGCTGATCGCCGAGATACCCGTGAGGCAGCTGATGAACAGCACCAAGTCCATCTTTGCGCGCAGCTTCTTGGCCAACATGAAGTACGCAGCGCCGCCGAGCGCGCCGACCAGCGCGATTACGTCGCCGTACGCCGACGGAGGCGTAATGTTCTCACCACCCGTGTTGGTCGCGTCCATCGCTGTGATTGCGCCACCGATGACGCCGATCGCCGCGCCGGCGCCCTCCAACGCCGCGACTGGTTGGCCAAGCAGCAGCTTCACACCGACGATCAGCAGTGAGTGGGCATTGTTGAACAGCGTCGCGTGGCCTACGGATGTGTAATCGAGCGAGATCGCGTAAGACGCGAGGTAGAACGAGTACGCGAGGCCCGTGGCGAGCATCGTGAGCACCAGCTCGCGCGTGAGCGCAGGCGGCGGATTGCCTCGCCGAATCGAGAGGATTGCGAGCAGCATCGAGACGATGCAGGTGCCGCTCTGGCGCCACACGAGCTTGAGTAATGGCGCGACACCCTCTTCGATATCAAGCGCCACACCGACCGAGGACACCGTGAGAAGACTCGAGAGCAGCAGCAGGTACCCGATCAGCGGCGCACGGCGCCTGACAACGACCGTGACCTCGAGGCTCTCATCGTAGCCGCGCGTCTCGAGCGAGATCTGTTGGATGTCGCTGGGCAGTGGTGGCAGCATGGTGCGCCGGGTGCTTAGCGGCGTCTTGGCCACGCGCGGCGTGGCGATCTCCTTTCCGGGCACCGCGAGCATAAACTGACCGCCACCGGCCGCAGCAGGCGTGGTCGGGTCCGCGGCGCTGCTCATCTCGATAAGGTACGCGTGGTGCGAGCTCGGGGTCATCACGAGCTGGTCCATCGTGCGCGACGCCTCGTCGTCCATGGGGAACGAGATCACGAATGAGTCCTCGACGCCGCCTTCGATGAACGACAGGCCGCGCGAGAGCCCCGACCGCGCCGAGCCCAGAAATGTCGAGCGGTGCGACAGCAGTGGCGTCGAGCTCTCGGTTGGGTCGATGCGCACATCGAGCGTGCTGTCGCTCTCGTGGCCGTCCCGGTGGTCGGCGTTCGCGACTCCGACGATAAAGCCATCGAACACACGGCGTGGGTCCGTCGAGCCCGCCACGCGCAGCGACGTGTCCTGGTCCACGGACGAGATGCCGATCACGACGTTCTTCTTGAGCGACGGGTCCTCCGTGAACACCTCGGCTGGGGTGGTCGCGAGAAACACTGTCCAGGGCGAGAGCACGGCCACTCCGTCGCTGTCTTTCGTGTACGCGAGCTGTTCCTCGGTCTCAATGCTGAACCACGTCTCGCCCTGGGTCGGCGCGTACGTGAGCTTGTTGTACTTAGTAAAGAAGCTCAGCGCGTCGGCGAGCGAGAAGTAGCTCTTCTTGGTCGCGAGCTCCTCGAGCGCGTCAAAGATCGCGACCGAGCTCACAAACAGGCCGGCGTCGATCGCATCATACGTCGTGAGCTCGCGGCCGATGCGCGTGATTTTCTCTTTGCCGAGCTTGACCTTGACGGTCGTCGGCGGCAGGCCCACGAGCCCGAGCACGTCGGTCTCGACGAGCACACACGCGACGTTTTCCTGGAGCTCAAAGTTCATAAAGCGCGCGATGATCGACTTGTCGAAAATGTGGTCGGCCGTGTGGATCAAGAACGGGCCCCGCGGGAAAAACCCGCGCGCCGCGAGGATCGAGCGCGCGTGGCCCTCGACGTTGTCCTCGCCGAGGTCGAGGAACTCGATCTGCATTTTGTGGTAGAACGGCGTCTTCTTGACGGCCTGGACGATCTTGGCGCCGCCCGCGGCGACCGAGATCACGACGCGCTCGATGCCGGCGGCGTAGAGCTGCGTGAGAATGTGGGCGATGATAGGCTGCGAGCCGAGCGGGATGAGACACTTGGGCAGCTCATCCGAGTCGAGGCTCGAGGGCCGCGCCGCGGCCGTGAGCAGCACCTGGCGGCACAGCGCGCGCGCGGCCCGCGCGGCCGAGGCCGGCGACACGGCGGCCGACGCCGCGACAAACGACGCGCGGTGGCGCGGGTCCTGGGCCGGCGCCTGGTGGCCCACGGCCTCAAAGGGCACGGTCTCGCCGGCGTCGACGATCACGCCGTGCATCTCAGAGAGCGTCGGGTGCGCCTGGAAGCCCGAGACGAGCTCGTCCTGGCCGATCTGGAGCAGCTCGCTGAGCCGCGCGAGGTCGAGCGCGTAGACGGACGCCGGCACTTCGGCCGTGAGCTCCGTGGGGCGGCGTTGCTGGACGACCATGGCGGCGAGGAGGAGGAGGACGGAGGAGGAAGAAGAAGCGCAAGTGGTGGGGAGCGGATACACGCACGCGGAGGATGAGGGGAGGGGTCGATGCGGAGGAGGAGGAGGAGGAGGGTCCGCCAGTCGAAGTGATCCGGCTCGAGCGGCAGAGATCGCGTGTGACCGACACAGACGGCGGCTTCAAGCGGCCGCGATGTTGCTCGAAGGGCCCCGTGAGGCGGCGCAAACACCTTATGGTGCGCGAACGGTGCGCGAACTAGATTGAGAGGTCGCACGAAGGTTGCAGGAAAGCCAACGAGGGAAGAGTGTAGCCATGTTCACGGGCGTCAGACCTTTTCGGCCTCATGCGCTGTCTGTCGCGTGCGGTGGGAGAGAGACCGAAATGGAACGAAGTGGCGGGGGATAAGTAGGAGGCAGCGTCAGCTGCAAGCCACGTGGTCGGAGGAGTGGTGACTTCTTGTGGTGCTGGTCCGATAACGTGCACCAGCAAAGAGCTCTTCGCCGTTGCCGGGAAGGTCGTTGACCACGTCGACCAGTACGAGAAATCACGGGTTCGTTGAAAGGCAAGTGCCATTCAAGGTATCCAGGCCGGCGGATCCCATACGGATCCTCCAGACTGCAGGGGCGATCCCAACCGCTCGACACGTACATGAATAACCCTTCAGGACAGTTCATCAGCAAAAGCGGTCCTATCCCTATCGGCGATTCTGGAGAGGACCCACTCGCCACTTTCGCTTCCCTTGCCGATGCCTCAAGCTATCCTGGATCTCATGGCTTATAGTGTCGTCCAATTCTGCGTCCATGAGACAGTCACGCCTATCAAACATTCCTTTGCCACCAGACGGAGTAAAAATACTCGGCTCACATTATGTGTCCCGACCACCCCAACGGGTCCGTGTTGGTCCCAGATGGCATGGTAGAACAGGCGCGATGCATGCACACGGATTACGGGATGGCGATGAGACCCGACCAGCGCGGCTCGAGGAACACGAGGCGCTCGAGCGGCTTCGTCGCGTGCACAGCGAAAGCTTAGAGCATGTCGCGCACCGGCTCCAGCAAAGCGATCTCGTGATGCTGGCGCGGTTCGCGGCCGCGCCCCAACCGCTTGTCCACCATGCGCTCGCTGTGCTCCACACTGTGCTGCTGTCCATGTCGTTGCTCCACGAGTCAACCACGTCTCTGCGCGTCACGCCCTGGGCGCTGCTGCGGCTCGACGTGCTCGCGAACGCCGAAGCCATGTGGCGTAAAATGGGGAAGAGGCTCGCGAGGCTGCGGCTGCCGCGCCACGATCCACGGCGCAAGCCACTCGCAAGCGCCCAAGTTCGGTTCGTGGTCGAGTACGTGCTCATGGCTCCGCTGCTTGCAACGTGCGAGACTTGCCACGAGCTGTTGGCCGCGGTAGGTCGCGTGAGCGCGATCGCCGAGTCGATTATCGCGTACGTGCTGCTGTGTGTCCACTACTCGCTGGTCCCGCCGCAACAAGCAGGCAAGACCTCGCCGTCCAAGCTCTTGCCCACGGCGTCTCCTCCTCCTCCTCCTCGGATGGTACACTCCCCACCCAAGCGCCACTCGCATGTTGAGCCGCTGGCAAGAACGCATGATCCTTTGCCGCCCACGGTTGCAAAGCCACACCGTTCGTGGCGTTGCGGAGTCAAACACGGCGGACGCTACTTTCTCTTTCGCGCATTGATCTTCGAAGACGGCTTTCCAGCAACAAATGGAGCGGGCTCGATCTCAGCATACGCGATTGATTGCCAGCATACAGCTCTCCGGTGGAACGAGGCCGTCTCTGTAGCAGATAATCCGAATTACTACAACAATCGACGCGGAGACCCACACAACCCCTACGCTAGACCGTGGGTGAAGCTGGCCCAAGTGCCACTAACCACTGTGAGTTGGATCGCCGAGTGGCACCGCAAAGCTTTGTCACTTGACCACGCAGCCACACTCAGTTTGTTGCTCCAAACGGCCGTCGCGTCCGAAGTATTCGCACATCCTCCACGAATAGGAAGAGTCCCCATGCCACCCACAATGATGACCACAGTGAGCGACGCCAAATGTCGCTTCGCGATGCACACCATCATATTGGCTGCGAGAGTCGACTCGATCACGTGCGACAAAAAGCTCGCTCTGGTCGCGATTGGTGAAATTCAAGTCAGTGGGGTTGAGCCGACCCTAGCCGACGTGCGGCGGCAGATCGTCGCGTCGTGCAGTTCGCTTTCTCGAATCTATCAGCAGCTCGCGTCGGCTTCGTTCCGCTTCTTTCTACATGGAGCTCTCGTACCCAGCGACGAAGAGTCGTGGCGCCGTGCGGTCGAGCTACTTCCAGTCGCTGTCCTCTGTCTCGATGACTTGCTCCCGCATCGACGCAGGGCAGCCACTTCAAAGCACTGGCGTCCCTGGCTAACGACGTTATCGACCATAAGTCGTGGGCTTAGCTCCACACTTTCTAGGCACCTCTGGCCGCAAGTAGTAGTTGATCCTGCCTCATCAGCCGCCCGAGTCGCTGTTTCTGTGTATGATCTAGACCAACCTGTTGCGTTGCTGCCGTCGTCGCCGTCGTCGTCGTATGCACTACTGTCTCCGACTGCATCCGTCGCTTCCACTGTCAAGACACTACTCACTCTATTTGTCGACTGGCATGCGTTTGTCCAATTTCAGCAACTGCAAGACACTTCAGCGATCCTGTACGAGTACGGATCACCAGAAAAGCCGAAGCGTTCAATCGTGGCGCCGCCTGCTTGGATAGACTCTTGCAGTGCTGAAGAGCGGTTGCGGCCTGAACCGACAGCCACTGAACTGGAGCTACTGACTTTGCCACACCAACCGTTCTGCGCTGACACGGAGTTTTTACAGCCTCTGTACGTGACCTTCACGTTTCGCTCACGCCGTCAAGCACATCTTCGCTGTCCGCATCTGCCGGACGCCATGAGCGTGCTCTCAACAGCCAGTGAGGCCAGTCCGCTAAGAATCGCCGTGGAGAACGCTGAATGCGTAGTGCACATCCATCAGATCGTTCAAAACCTTGAGAGCGACGACGAAAGTCCCGGTGGGCGTCTAGTCATCCGGTTCGCGCGCGATCGATCAAGTCCGCTCGAGATGCTGATGACTATGCGTGACGACTTTGTGTGGGTAATCCAAAAGCTGCCCAGTCGCGCGTCGCACGTGGCTGCACTCGATTGCCCTCCAGAACCCGCCAAACCGCCACGTTGGTTGCGTGACGTGCTCTGTTTCGTGTCACACCCAATATGGGACTTTCAGAGCCCGCGCAAGTCGACTGCTGCTCACTGGTCCTTTCCCAACCGATACTTCCGCGTGGCTGTGCCCTACTTTTACCTTGAGCGAGCTGTTGAACGCGCTCTCTGGAGTCGCGGCATCGATTGGACGCCGCACCAGTGTGCGTGCGATGTGGAGCGCAATCTGCTGCGTCCCAAGTACGAGGCCATGCGGCTCGCGTATCCGTCTTCAATTTCCATCGACAGCGTCAAGTTCAGCAAGTTTCTACGCGAATGCGGTCTCCAGCCGCAGTTCCTCTCGGTCGGCGACGCCGCATTTCTCTTTACGAATCACCGCGCGCCGGGATCCCACTACGAGATGGACTACGAAGGTTTCCTCGATGCCTTGAAATGGATCGCACGCTGCGTTCCGCCCACTCGAAACGTCCACGACGAGACACAGCAGCTGCGTGAGTTTTGTCTGGAATGGCTCATTCGTGCGCCGAGTATGGCTGAGATTTGGCGGCGGGTTGTGGACCGTTGGCGTCTGATCGAGAAAGTGCGGTCCATGGAGCGAGCCGCGATCGAGTATTGCGCGGCCACGCGGATCCAAGCGAATTGGAAGCGGCTCGTCGTGCGGCGCGAGTTGATGGCCACGCTCACACGTCTGAGACTCGAGCGCCGAGCGGCCGCGAAGCTGCAGAGCCTGTACAAGATGCGGAAAGTACGAGCATACTTTGTGCAGCTCAAAGACTCGGTGCTCCAGACCCAGCGGTTTGTGCGCGCCCGGCGGCTACTGCGACATCTGCGTCTCGAGCGCGCGCAGCTCGTGGAAAAGATGCGGCTCCGCCTTCAAAAGTGGGTGCGCCAACGACTGCGTGTGTTGCGGTGCTGGAAAGCGATAAACGCCGCGTGGCTCGCTCGCCGCGCGCGGATCCAGGAGAAGCGCAGCCACCTCGTGTGGGCTGCAGCGTACCAGATCGAGTCGCGACTGTATCGAGTGAGCCTGTATCGGATGCCGCAAGTGTGTGAACCGCCCGCTCACACTGGCGTTTCGTCCACTGCAGTGGAATTCGAGCTAGAGATACTGGATCCGTTCACGAGCTGGTTCCGGTCGATCCGAGTCACCGAAGACACACTCGACGTTCTCGAACACGACACACAGAACGTACTGGGCGCAACCAAGCCGGCACACGCTCGTCAACGCAATCGCTGGAAACTTTTGACACTCGCGCAGCGGCTCCATTTGAAGAGACACCGGACCTTGGATCTGTCACGATCCAGGAGGCGAGACCCACGTGAGCCTCTGCACCGATGGAGCGATTGCATTGTTCAGATTTACCGCGACCCCATAGACACATCGCTTGGACGAGTACGGAAGCCAGTGCTGTAGACTTTGGCGTTGTCCTCCCCCCGTGACGTACTGACGGCTTGTGTAATCTCGCATACTGTTGTTGTAGCTCGTATACCAAGGAAGCGTCCAAGAGTGCGGCTTTTACGACGCGCAACTGTCCCCCAAACTCCGTTTTGTACGTCTGACTTTGCGGTCCCATGACTTCACCTGTGTCGTATACTTGCCCGAGTCGTCAGAGAAGCTCCGGTTCACATTCACGACCAGCTTTGTCTACCGATTGTTCCGCGTGGCGGGTTTCGACGCTCGGACTTTTCAAGCCGACGCCGACGGCGAGCACAGCGCAGATGAGATGGTCGCGCGTTCGGAGGTTCTCGATATGTTGACTATCCGTGACACGAAGCTAGTGGCGATCCGGTTCTTGCTTCGCTACGTAACTTGCCACGGGACGAAGCCTGCGACTCATGACATGATGCCCGAGGCGCTTAACGAACGGATCCGCGAGCAGGAAGAGCGTGAGAAGCGAGCGAGCCAAGCCAGGCGGCAGCGCCAATTGGAGCTGGTGATCTTTGTCCAATCAGCGGTGCGACGTCTGCTGGCGATTCGACGCGTCCAGTCACTTGCCGTGCGATCGTACACAAAGTCGCTGGACCCTGTTCACCGCGCGCTAGTGTACACACATCGTCGAATCCACGACGTGCTCACGTACCACTCAAAGCCGCTCTCTCTTCGAGACAAAGACGCACCGGATCCCGTCGACGAGTGGCTGTTAAACGCGGACACTTCGTCTCCCGCTACACGTTACTTCAACCCCAAGCGAGGTGCCTTCAGCCCCTTCAACAACCTTCTAGCAGCGCTGAAGATCCAGAAATGGTTCCGGGGGACGATGTGGACTCGCGGGTTCTCGACGTGGGACTTTCGACATCTGTCGAAGGCGTTGATCTTTCATAACCGCATTCACGCTCCGAAAGACCTCAGTGACAGCCTTCAACTGGAATGCATCACGAATTACGCGTTGCAGCGGCACGTGATCGATCACGATGTACGATGCATGGAAGGATAGAATCCGCATATCTTGATGTCTGACTCTTTGCGTGGTGGGTGATATGGAAGTATAAAACGGCGTCGGTCATGTACGAGAGTGCTCTGAAGGTATGTGAACCATCGCTCCTTTGAACGGTCAGCATTTGTCTCACTGTATCTTCGGCCTATATACCCTCGACTGTAGATCTTCCCTGACCACGTGCCAGCACTTGTTGGTCTTGCAGTACTGCTTATCTTCTCTTGCCGATATCCTGTCAAGCAAACGTGGGCGCGCGGACTCCAGCTGCTTGAGAATGCCAGACGAGTAGACCCGGAGTTGTCCAAATCACTCACCGATATCGAAGAAGTCTGCTTTCGATGGGCCATGTATCTTCACGCCAAAAACGCCGAGGTTGGACATCGCAACGCCAGAAACGTCCTGATTGAATCGGATGACTGACGCTCCGTGTGTCCATGTCGAATAGGCCTTCGGTAATTACGCAGCCTTTTTGCAGTGTGTTCGAGGCGAATTGGACAAGGCAGAGCTTTTGTATCGCCGAGCGATCGACCTAGATCCGGCAAACGAGCGAGTCACAGAAAACTATCTTCGGTTGCAACGCGAGCGGACACCTGAGGGCATCTACAGTGGCGCCGGCCCCAGTAAAGTTGCCGCGTGGAGAGCGCAGGTAGGTGAATAGAGAAAGAGAAACGTACATCTGACGAAGACCCGACGAAATGACTCTCGTTTCTGAACCTGTATAGGAAGTTCGCCGAGTCGCTGGTGGCGATTGGAGGGAGCTGGAAGATACAGGTGCAAGGTCTGAGTCTGCGTCACGGTTCTTCCAGAACATCCGAACGGGATTATGTACTTGGTCACTTCCCCTGGAGCCTGACAGTGAGAATGAGCGAACGGGATCTACAACATCAAGTTGATAAGTGAAACTTTGTTGAAACAGATCAAGTGGAGGATACAGGCAGCGCCTTGAGTCACTTCGGTACGGAAACTGGAGTGAGTAGGCTCTCGTTTATATCAGCGCGATACCCCCTCGTTTATTACACTCTACAATGGTGTTCACACCATCTTCACACCATCAGCTTCGCCTGTACGGCAACGGTTGATGGGTTCTGCAAGTCAATATTCTGCTTGATGTCTTTGCATAGTGCGGTGATAGCGAGTGACAACGAGACCGCGGTTGAGGAAGAGTTGTGGGATACAATCGACTTCAATTTTGACGCCAGCTGGTCGCTGCCGAGGATCCGCGCCACTGGTAGCCAAGTTTCGGTCTTGCTTGGAGAACGTTTAGACGAACTCTCTATGAGAATCACTAAGCACAGTGATTTGAGGGAGCGCAGCTGCGCGGTACAGTCTTGGGGATCACTTGACGGACGCATTACATCAAACGGAGACAGCACTACTTGCACAAGCTTCGGTGCAGCGGCGAGGAGGTTCCACCCCAGCTGAACGACGCGATCGAGCACGACCACCAAGAAGAGATTCCACTGAGCTTTGAGTGGACCGCACGACCTGATATGTTGGTGAATATATTCCCCCACATCCGTCACCACGTCACGGGGAACACGTTTCAGCACGAAAGTCGTGAGATCGGCTAATGCCAAAGCTGCGTCGGGAAGCTGCTGATTTGAAACCGTCAAAGCCGCACCCTGCGATTGTACGGAGCAGCCGCAACAGTAGCTTGTGCACAAGTTCAACACAGTCCACAGCAACGACTTGCATACACCATTGTCCTGGGAAATGGTGTGGAGAAGAGCGATTGCATCGCGCCTTGTGCCGGGAAGTCGAACACGATAACATAGAGCGACGACGCTCTCGATAGCTGAAGTAGTCCACATGTCTTGAGGGCCAGTTGCAACGGGGACCTTCATGTCAACGACATTTTGCATAATCTTCACTGCAGCCATTGCCTCTTCATCATTTCCATCGTTGAGCACTTGCAGAATAATCTTGCTCAGTCGGCGGCGCAGAAGGACTTGGTCACGCACAAATCGCCCGATCGCGTCTTCACGAGAAACGAACGTATCCAGCGCATAAAGTAGTGCTACTCGATGTAGCGGCTTCCTGTCGGTTTTCACTCCTTGAATAGCAGCCGGTGAGGCCATTGCACCATTCGTTGATATCTGCTCGGCGAACGTCGTGGCCACAACGTTGATTGCTTTCTCTACCAATGGAGAGCTTTTCGGCAATCGTGCCACGGCATCTAGAACACACTCGAGAAGCTTCGTGGAAATTCTGTCAGGAACATGCTGAGTCGTTAACTTCAAGATGAGAACAATTCTTGGTAAGTACTTCGTCGCATCTTCGCGAGCCAACAAATCGCCGACGTAATGCTTGACAAGACAGCTCGCGAACTCATAAAACGTGGCGTCAACAGAGGAATGCGCGATCCCCTTAGGTGGACGTATAGTGATCGCAGATGATACGACACTCCACACATAGCTCCATGGAAGAAGTACTTCGGGTGCGCACCACTTCTCCGACCACGCTTGTACGACCGACGTCGCAGTTTTTCCGGGAATGGCTCGCAATGCGGCTAGAAACACATTGAGCTGAGCAATTACACCAGCTGTAGTGTTCTTCTCGTTCGATGTGACCTTGCCAACAATGACTTGTCTCGCATTCTCCTTTCCGCTCTTGTTGTTTTCCAACACTTGAATCTCATCAATTTCAACCTTGTCGACGCCGCCGAGCAATAGTCCAGCGTGGTCCAAAACGAGTTCTCCAAATATTCTTGACGAAGATGTACTCAAGACGAAGCTGAGCATATGGCGGATGAACCAGTTCGTTTTCTTGACACTGAGGCGAGCGCAGTTCTCGATCATCACATGCATCACCCTCGTCACACTATCTTGGTCGGACAGCTTATCTCCCTTCTCATACGTCAACCACGCGCTGATAAGTGGCGCACTATTGGTATTCCGCCCGAAAAAGATCTCGAATGCTTCACACGTCACGGGTGCGCTCCTCATGTCGCTGTATGCATCATCTAGCACAACCTTCTTTATGAGCGACATGGAGAGCTTGCACGAGCCACCGTCAGCATTCCGTGACACTTGCTTCTCTTCTCTGAGTAGCTCGAAAATCTGGTCTAGGGGGTCGTGCACACTCCAACTTCCTGGAGACGATTTGCCGTTCGATACGAGAGGTCGAAGCAACGCTTCCCACATCAGGTCCAGCACCTCATCGCTACAGAAGGAAGCACACGCGGCAATCCAAGGACTCAGCATAAACTTTTCCGTATTGCGCTCCAGGAGAAAACGCAGTACCGTCAAGCATGCCAAGTCGTGTCGAGCCGTGTCCTTTTTCAGAATGCCTCCTCGCTGGGCCGCACCGCATCGCTTCGTAAACGTCTCGATGACTGGATACTTGGACGGGTTTGCCGATTCTCCATTCTTCTGGAGGCGCTCGACGATGGATGTCAACATCCGCTTCATCAGTTCAGGCCGCTTGAAAATGAACGCTACGAGCACTTCGTCCAAGATCATCGGGTGTGTGCACGGGTAGTACACGTTGAGCAGTGTCGTGATCTCTTGCAGAAAATTGTGGTCATCAAACCCAGCTCGTTTGACCCAGTTCTCAACGTGGCTAGCAATCAGCGTGGTGACGACCTTGGGGTGCAGCCGCACGTCGATCCGGTCGACGAGCCCTTGAGGGATGAGCTTGAACGAATCGACAGTGAATCTGAGCATGTCCACTTCCGAGGTGTCCTCGCCCATAGTGGATGCGCGACGATTTGTCGCGCGGGTACTGCTACTTCGGTCCGCGGCATCCCCGTTGTTGCGTCTTCTTCGTTTCGATTCCCGGGAGCCGTTCTTGGCACTTGAGGAACCACCAGCGTCTTTCGTCCTCGTGGAAGCGGGGAAGAACACGTCGTACACCGACATCGTCCCATTCGACGTGGTCCGGGTCGCCCACATCGAGCTGCTGCCGTTGCTGCTGCTCTTCGGCGACGAGGCCGCCGACGACGTCTGGTCGCGGTGGACGAGTCGGCCCACATCGAGCGCGCTGCCCCCCGTGCTCACATTACTCGCATTACTCGCGGCGTTGGCGCGTCGCTCGGCAAAGCTTTCGATCACAACGGGCGCTTCGCTAAAGATCGTGTGCGGTCCCGTCGGCGGCGGCGGCGTGGCGTACGCGGGCTTGTACTGCGTGGGCGGCGCGACGGTCGCGGCCATGGTGGACGAGCTGGACCGGTGGAGGATCGTGGGCATGGCCATGTGCGCGGCGCTGTCGCTCGCGTACGCCATCGCCGGGGGCGGCGGCGCCGCGGGCGCCCAGTCGTCGTCGCGCTCCTTCTTGACGCGCTTGCGCTTGTTGGAGGCCGTGGACCCGGGCTCCGTGGCGTACGGCGCGGGGGCGAGTGGGTGCTGTGGTGGTGGTGGCGCATAGTGCTGCGGCTGGTGGTGGTGGTAGCCGTCGTTCGGCGCGTAGACTGGCGCGGCCCCGTAGAGCGGCTCGCCACCCGGTGCGGCGTACACGTGGTGGGGGTGGTGGTGGCCGTGGTGCGGTGGCGCCATCGTCGGGTCGTACTTGAGTCCGCCGGTCGGCGGCGGCGCCGGCCGCTTGGCGCGGTTCCCGTTGCCTCCTCCTCCGCTGGTGGAGGACGCGCTCGGCACGCGGCGCGGCGCATCGGCCGAGTCGTCGTCGCGGCCCATGGCGAGCGTGAGAGAGAAAGAGGAGGAGGGGGGAGGGAGGGTTCCTGCTCCCGTGCGGGCTTCCTTCAAGGGATGAAGCGGGGAAATCAAAAGTGGGTGGGGGAGGCGACGGAACTGCCAAAAGACGGTCCACGCCGACCACACCCAGCGTCGTGAGGGGTTGGGAGCAAAATCCAAAGTGCACGGGAGCGGGGGGAGGAGGCGGGGCACGGAGGAGAGGAGGGGGGAGGGGAGGCGGGGGAGCAATCGCCCTGGACCCAAGTGCAAAAAAAACCAAAGCGGCGACTGGGTTTTTGGGAGTGACAGAATGTGTGTACATCCCGTGTCCACCGTGAATTCCTCGGTGGAAGTGAGGAAACGAGCGGACGCGTCCGCTCCGCTCAATCAAGACTGAACCCCTACCCCTTGTTCCTCCTCCAGCGACTTGACCCGAAAGTGTGCCCTGGGTCAGAATCGGAAACGGCTCGGGGTGCTGAAACGCTGAAAAATCGTGTCAAAAACCACATCCCGGACGTGTGGTTTATGGAGAGTGTAGCCATTCAACGAACCGTGTTTTTTTTCTGAGTGACCTAGTTCGCCGCCTTGTGGGCAATGACCTTCTCAACGGTGCGCACAGCCGATCCCAGCTTGTTCACAGTCTCCATGTACTCGTCGAACGGGTCCGAGTCGTACACGATACCGCCGCCGGCCTGGCAGTACACCTTGTTGTCCTTCACGACGATCGTACGGATCGCGATGGCCGTGTCGAGGAAGCCGCTGAACGAGAAGTAGCCGACCGAGCCAGAGTAGATGCCGCGGCGCTCGGTCTCCAGTGAGCAGATCAACTCCATAGCCTTAACCTTGGGCGCGCCAGAGAGCGTGCCGGCGGGGAACATGGCGCGGTACGCATCATACACGGTCTTGTCTTCGCGCAGCTCGCCCTTCACGACTGACACAATGTGCATCACGTGCGAATACTTCTCAATCTTCATCAGCGCATCGACGCGCACCGAGCCGGGCTTGGCGACGCGACCGACGTCATTGCGGCCGAGATCCACGAGCATAATGTGCTCAGCGCGTTCCTTCTGGTCTTCCAGCAGGTCCTTCGCGAGTGCATCGTCCTCTTCATCGGTCTTACCGCGGTGGCGCGTTCCAGCGATCGGGTGGGTCTCCACAATGCGCTCATGGTTCACCTTGACCAACATCTCGGGCGAGGCACCAACGACCTGGAACTCGTCGCCCAAGTCGAGGAAGAACATGTACGGCGACGGGTTCAGCGCACGCATCTGGCGATACAAATCCAGCGCAGTCACGTGGCTCGGAATGTCGACAGTTAGACGCTGCGAGGGCACGGCCTGGAAGATATCGCCGTCGACAATGTGCTCCTTGAGCTTGTGCACAAAGCCCATGTATCCATCCTTGCCCACGTTCGACGCTTCCTCGAGGTCGACCTTGTGCGGGCCGGCGCGGGCGTTCACGTGCGAACCGCTCGACGTGCGCACCAGCGGCTTCTCAAGCGCGGCGCGCACCTTGAGAATCTTTTGTTTGGCCTCTTCGTAGGCGCCAGCGAGGTCGTCCGTGTCGAGCCGGCAGTGGGACACGATCTTGAGCGAGTGGAACACGTGGTCAAAGATCACGACCGTGTCGAAGAACATGTAGATGCTCTCGGGCACCTTGAGCACGTCGGTCTGCTTGTCGATGTACGGCGCGATGCGCGGCTCAAAGTGGCGGATCGCGTCAAAGCTGCAGTAGCCGACCGCGCCGCCCGTCATGGGCACGGCGAGCTCCGGCAGCACGACCGTGCGGAACTGCTGCATCTCCTTCTCGAGGTTCACGAGCGGGTCGCCGGCGTACTCGTGGCCCTCGCCCGTGGCGACGACCTTGAAGGGCCCGCTGCCGATGAACGAGTAGCGCGCGATCTTTTCGCCGGGCGAGACCGACTCGAACAGGAACGAGTGCTTCTCGCCCTCGCGGAGCTTGAGCAGCACGCTCACGGGCGTGTCGAGGTCGGCGACCGCATCGAGGTACACGGGCAGCAAGTTCTTGTCCTGGTTCTCCGGTAGCGCGCGCAGCGTCTGTACGCGCTCGAATGTCGGTTCGAAAGCCATTGTCGGGGGATGGAGGTGACGCGCCACGCGGAGGCGATGAGGAACGCCGGAGTGTCGAGCCGCTGGGCAGTTGATGATTGATCAATCACCACGACTGCCTTTGCCATGGTGGAGGGATGTGGGCGAGGTGGCGCGAAGGTTGCTTGAATGGCGGTGCCCACTCTGGAAGAGCACCGAGGAAGTTCTTGTGAACGAGGTCGCTTCCATCCAACTGTTGGCACCGGGCTTGCGAGGCGGCAATCGCATGATGTAAACGAATTGCTGCTGGAGACCCCAGCGCGGGCGTCTCACGGCTCGAGTGACAGGCCACGGCGAAGCGAGAGAGATTGCATCACACAGACGGGAAAGCATCAACATGGCCCGCGATTGGATCCTTCGGCCCACAAGAAAAAGCAATTCGAGTCGTTCTCTTACATTCGTGCAACATTTCTCATCTCATACGATGCTCATTGAACTTGGCAAAAACATGCCGCGAAAGGTCGTGGCTTTTCACGCCCAAGCGGACCCTGGAAAGAACGGGGGCAACCACTGCGCACAGGGCATTCGATCACGTTCCATTGACCACACACAGAAGTGAACATGAACTACGGAATCCTCCACAACCGTCGACCGGCCAAGAGCTCGGACGAAGGCTTCCGCAACCCGCTGCTCAACGATGTGCGCATGCGCGAGATGGCTCGGCAGATGGGGCTCGAGCCCAAGGACTTCGGTAAAGAGGCCATGGAACTGTGGAAGACACTGGACGCCATGGCTGAGAACGACCCCACGGCCTACCAGAACTTTATCAGCGACCAGCTCAAGGACGGACCCCCACGAGCCACGACGGATGCCGGTGGCGCCGCTGCCACCCCGACACCCATCAAGGCCTTTAACCCGAAGCCCGGATACGTCGTCAAGTGCTCTATGAGAGGCTCTGTCAAGCAGCAGATCACTGAGCTCAAGCTCTTCCTGAACCTATGCTTCCACGAGATCATCGACCTGCCAAAGAATCCGAACTCGAATCGCGAGGTGCCGCGCGATACGCATGCCGTGCCCACGACCAACAATCTCCAGATCCCGCTCGTCATTGGCGCCGTGCGCGAGATCAAAGATTTCAATGGCGCGCCGTGTCGTGCGGTGGACGTTGTGTTCCACCCGTGGGTGCACGAGCGGTGTGAGTGGGATACCAAATTCAAGCGCGACATTATGAGCCTCGCGATTAGCTGGGTCCAGCAGGACGCCAAGGTCACGCTCACGTCGCCCGTCGGAAAGTTCATCAAGAGCTTGTATAAAGGAGGTGTGACAGTGGGGAACGAAATCATCACAGCACGGTTCCCGATTGAGCCGGAACAACAACAAACGCGGACGCTTGAGGTTAAGCTCCACCCTGACGATAACCAGAACGAGGCCAATGAAGTTGTCGAACTGAAGACTGAGCACCCGGCAAAACAGACTACGGTAGAGAAGATTACCATGGCGTCGCCGTCCGATCTGCTCAAGAAAATGAGCGGGAGCGAGACCGACAACAATGCCACCAGCGACTTTTTGATTGCTGCAGCTGGTCAAAAGTCATCAATGACTCCATCAACCGGAATGGGTACAGCTCCGCCGCCGAAAAAGCTCATCGAAGTGATCGAGCCCAAACGTGAAAATGCAGGTAAGAGTGAGTGCTCCAAGCCCAAAAGGAAGAGTACAACCGTGAAACGCGGATTCCTGAACGGGACGAAGAAACCGCTGTATCCAAATGGATCTAGCGAGGGCCGACCCGCGTCAGCGTATGTGAACTTGCTGTCACGCAGCAAAATCGTAGATCTCAGCGCAGTGGAAGAGCAAAAAAAGAAAAACCAGGACGAAGCGCAACGTCAACGCGAGGAACTAGCATCTTTGATCGGGATGAAAACGCCAAGTAGTGCATCAAGTATACCAACTGCGTCGAATACGGCTGTCGACCATAAGGAGCAAGACCACGGCGACTACGAATTTGAGCGATTGTGCACGGAAGCTGACCCAGATCTTGTGCCGTCAAGCACGCGCGCGGCAGACCCCGCATCTCAAGGCATTTTTGGCGAGCACCTGGACGAATTTGCTAAGTTCCTGTCGTCGCAATCTTGATGTGATAAACAGAGGGCAAGCCTGAATTACTCGCATAGGTATAGGCTTGATCTAACGTGTTTATCTGAAGCGTAGAACACCCTCATTCACTGACGCACGTCTGGTTGGACGATGTTGTGAATGCGCTGATAAGTCATAAGCACAAACGCATTGAGTTGACGGAGACTGGATGCAGTCGACGGAAAGCTCTCCAGACGCTGCAGCAGGATCACTGTGTTGTACTTCACGCTCATGGATGGATGATAGATACCCTGCGCGACAGCTTGGAGCCCTCCACGCGAGGAGGGTAGATAGCTCAAGAATTCTTGGAGCTCTTGTTCGGTATGCAGTAGGGACACTAAGTCAGCGTACACTCGTTCGACTTGGCTATCGTCAGGGATGACCATATCGCCTTGTAAGCTTCGCAGATGCTTCTTCAAATCGATTCCTGTTTTCCCTACGTACAAAACACAAAGAACACAACCCACAATGGCCACGCATCATCCGGTTAAAGAAACGCCTCATCTCAAGCAATGGGACTCAGGAGAGCGTGCAAACATGGCGCGAAAAGGATATGTTGAAAGCGTCGGTGTGCGACTTGTGGTTCTGGCGCGCGTCCATGAAGGATTTGTAGTTGTCTGTTCGAGCCCACCGCGTGATACGTTTGTTGTTCACGGCAGTCTTGCGTGCAAGGGCTTCTGCGTCCATGTAGTTCGCTTCCCCCGCTGCCAGATCCACCACATTCTACCGAACGCCCAACCACATACTGTCGGCACAGGCCACAAAAAAAGCGTAGAGCTAGAAACACGCACAAGAATCGTACCTGCAGCGTGTATTCTTCGAACTGGCAACGCACCCATTCTTCGCTGTATCCTGCGTGAATGCCATCGAGTACCTTCCACATCGAACGTAAGAACTGAGTGGACGAATGAAAAGTGCATCAATACCACCGAGTGGTTCACTTACCTCCAAAACAAAACTTTTATCGGCTGCCTCATATTCATCTCGCTCGGGTGGGGTAGACACCAGCACTTCACCGCTCGAGATATCACACAGCACATCCCACCAGTCTTTCTTCGATTTGAACATCGGGTTCGTCACACCTGCAATGTATCCTGGTGTGGACAAAAAGCTGAGGTCCGTCAAGTTGGCGTATGGATACTGGCGCCAGATCAGTCCTGAAAGAGGAGGGCAAACTAGCGAGCTCATCGCGAGAACATAATTGCACACATCGCCAGCCGGCTGATTGTAGCCTAGCACGAGCACACGCTGGCCTGTGAGTACAGCATTGTACAGCACCATGCTCTGGTCGCCAAACTTGAGGAGCAGACGGCGCAGCAATCCCTCGTCAAACTGGTCCTCGGTGCTGCACAGCTTGAACTTGAGGGGGATCTTTTGGTCGCCCCAGATAGCATTCGTGTTGTAATAGAGCGACTCCTCTTGGGCCTTTTGCTCCACAAGCGAGGTCGATCCGCTGATCTCAATCTGTGTCTTCATCAACCGTCGCTCCACGTCGGTGATGTTGCGCGCACCGCCACTATCGACAGCGTTCACAACCGTGTAGAGCTCTTCCAGCACGCGCTTCGTCTCGGCGTCGTCCTTTGCGGCCGTGAGCTTGCCCACTGCGACTTCGAGCACACTCTTGAACGCAAACGAAAACTACAACCAACCGCGGAACGTGAGCACTCCGACCGATTCGCAATCCGTGGCACGCAGCAGAGAGAGAGAGAGACAGAGAGAGACAACAAAGATCACCTTGTGGCGCGAGCACAGCGCGACGGCCTTGACGCGCGCGCCGCGGCGCACCGTGGCGTCGTGGTGCGTGCGCACAACGCTAAAGCAGTACATGAACTCCTGCAGCGGGTCCGCGTCACTGGTCTGCTTGGCGGCGGCGTCCTTGGTGTCGCGGTTGAGGAAAAAGATCGTGACGTCCTGTTGGCGGTTGTGGACGCCCTCGGGCAGCATCGCGTCCGCGAAAAACTCGGGCGAGTAGTGCGCGATCGCGCGCGGGTAGCTCTCGCGCAGCGTGCTGCCCTTGTCGATGTCGAACTCGGCGTACAGCACGACGTCCACGAGCTTCTCCGCCATGGTCGCCCGCTCTTCAAGTCTTCCCATACAAACATGGAAAACCAACTTCACCCTGTAGAAAGCGATCATCATCTAGGACAGGTTACCCCTTAAGTACGGTTCATAGTACGGTTCGGGACCGTGGGGTTGGGGATGTGAACCGTCCGTCGGGTGTCTGCGGCTCCCGGCGGTGCATGCGGTTCCTCGCGGGAGTCACCTGAATCACCTCGCCGAGTCCAAAGATGCTGTCGGGACTGGGCCGCTTCGCGCGCTACTACATCGACCGCGAGCCGATGGTCGTGCTCTCGTCGACCATCGGCGCCGTCGCCATCATGCTGCCGCTCACGGTCGTGCCGCTGCGACGATCCATGGGCCTGCCGACCGACCAGTACGACGGCCCGATCGTGCCCGAGGCCTTCAAGAAGTCGCGCGGCTACCTCGCCGCGGAGCAGCAGTAAACCCGCCGCCCACGATCATGTGGAATCCTACGAATGCTGTATTGTTGCTGACGACGTGGCGCGCGAGAGAAATGGGACCGACGGCTTGTTGCGACACGGTAAGTCACGCCTGTCGGCGATATGTACACACTACCACATCGAGACTGACTGCGTGTGGACCAGACCACTATAGCTACGACAGCCGCGGATGTAGACACCACTGCGTCGAATACTGGCACTGCGACCGGAATATACCTCCCTCTTCCATTATCCACGACTGCGCCCCCTGTTGGTGAACCTTTTTTGGATCTTTGGTCACGTCGCAATCGGTTCCTGTAGAATGGTCGGTTCCTCCGTTACTACGCCGGCGCTCTCGTCTTCGAGGCGATCGGATTCAGACCCGATAGCAGCGGGAGTCTCTGGCGCACAAGACGCGCGTGCCGCCTCGGCGCGCGCCTCGCCGTAATGCGCGCCGTACTGGACCCAGAATCGCGTCGCCCCATGGACCACCGCGGCGCTGAAACTCTCGTCGAACAGCCGCGAGACGACGTCAAAGCTATCCATCGAGCACACGACGCTCGCAAACCTGTACAGCTCCAAGTCGCGCGCATGCGGCGCCAGCAGGTCGAGCACGCGCCGCTGGAGCGGCTTGGTGAAGTGCGCGACCTTGGCGAGAAACTGCAAGAACCGAAGCGCCTGGGAACCTGTCAGCAAGTACAGAGCCCTTGCTGCAATCGTGTCCGATCCCGTATTGCTGGTCGCGGATCCACTGTCCAGTTCGTTCTCTGTGGACCGCCGTGTGATCCGCTCCAGGAACTGGGCAGCCTCGACCGTCACACTCTCGGCCGTGTCCAGACAGCTCCAGCAGATCGAGTTGAATGCCTCGCCGTACGAAGCGTTTGCGTAGCTGCGCACCATCTTGTCCGCGAGCTGTGCCTTCTCCTTGACGCTCGCTATGGGCAGCACCGACGGAAGCGCGTGCCGCAGGTACTCCTCGTCCACTTTACCCGCGAGCAGCACGTGGAGCAGCTCGCTCGGAGGCACCGTCACCACATTGTCGTTTGCGATGTTGAGACACCGCAAAGCTAGCAGTGACTCGAACTCCTCGAGTTCTTGGGCGATCTCTTCACGTAGAGGATACACGTTGCGTTTGCCGTGCAGCTCGTTCATGCCACGTGCGAATCGGTCAAAGCCCTGCTCGGCTTGCGCGATCGCCTGCTTGCCAAGACGGTGGAGAAGGCATAGATTGAGCCCTTCAAAAAGAGGCTCCGGGTCGAGCCCCCAGTCTTTGACGGCGAGCGTGAGTTTGTCCAGCGCGTACTGCACAAGCTGGTCGACAGAGAACCCATCGTACAGCAATGTCTGCTGCTTCCGTGTACGAATCGAGTCTTCCCAAATCGCGCGACATTTCTCGAAATCTTGAAAGGTATGATTCAAAAGGTTGCGGTAGTCCAGTGCCACCAAATGAGCAGCTCGCTGGCCCGCGATCTTCCGCGTGAGCCGCAACGACGCGATACGATTTCGATTCGCACGCTGGAAGGGCGGACTAACCTTCAGAAGCCACCGCGGCGGTGCGTTCTCGTCCGCTGTTGCTGTCGCGACACTGCTGAGGCGCTTGGCTGTGACGACCAAGTGGGCTTTGGTCGGAGACTTTTCAATGGCGGCTATGCGGCGAATATTGGACGATAATCCGAAAGTGTCATCGTATTGCATGCGCAACGCCGTCAGTAAGGCTGCATGGATCTCGCTGCTGCCGAACAAACGAGGAGGCGGCACTTTGGACTCGGCTTTTGTTGGCAGTGGGTGCTCATGGCGGCTCGTAATCAGTATCGCGGCAACTGTATCTCCTAGCGTCGGCGTGCAGCCGACGACAACGCTATATTCGTTGAGAATAATTTGAACGAGCTCGGGCGAAATGCGGAACGGCATCGGGATGCCATGCTCGGCCACGTATCCGTGGAGAACCTGCATCAGGAACGTTTGGCGTCTGCGTTCGGTTTCCCGTGACAAGTCCATCGCACGGTGGCGCGGGTCCTCAACACTTGCCGTGGCGTGATGCAGGCTCGAGCGGAAGCCATAGAACAGATACTTTTCGCGCTCGATGCGCATTTCGCAGTACCGTCTACGCGCAATGATGCCGCGCTGCAGCGCCTGGATAAGCCGGACCGCTCGGAGCCGGGTGTTGCGCTTCGAGACGTAGTCTCGTCGCTGGTAGCTCATGCGGTATGTGGACTGCAGTTTGCTGGCATAGTAATCGTCGAATCCGCCCGAGTACTTTGCGTGGTGGAGCTCGAAGCGGCACTCGACCGCGATGAAGTCTGCGACCATGTCCTCCACGATCGAGCGCACGGCGATGTCTTTGAGCTTGGCCTGTGTCGCCGCGTCGATTCGTTTCCGGACGGCTTCGCTCAATTCAGCCGTGTGAGCTCCATCGTTCTCAACATAGCTCGCCACGTACAAATCAACAGCCTGCTTGCGCTGCAACCAACGTAGCGCTGCCGCTGCGGCGTCTTCCCAGTACGCTTGAGACAAGAACGCCATCTCGGCGAGTTGTTCGTTGCCCCTTAAAAGGATCTGGATCTCCGGTGTCGCGTACACCAAACCTTGGGCCTCGAACTCGGCAATCGTGTGGGATATCGTGTTGTCTTTAGTAAATTCTCCAATTGAGGTTTCAGTTCCGTCTGCAGCCCCCGTACCAGCACGCGCTGTTGTCGCGGCGCGGCTCCCGGTTCGGAATGGAAGATCTGACGCTGTGGTAGTCTTCTCGGCGATATGGAGCCCGCTCTTGAGAGCAAGCCGCAAGGCCTTGCTTTGTGCGACTGCTCGCTGCAAAAACTCGTGGTCGCATAACAGCCCACGCATGTGCTCGGTCGACGCCCGAGGCGGATCTGGAAGACTGTCTTCTGTCTCGGCTGGAAGATTCAGGTACCCAAGTGAAGCTGCGATCGCTGTGAGCTCATGGCGCTTGATCACCACTTCCGTCAGAGTGGCTTCCACGCCTACCGACGTGTCGCGTGCATGGACGAGCAGAGCCTCCGAGCCTGTGTCTTCGGCCCCCAACAAATATATCGACACACTGACCGTGTGCTCCGCACTCGGTGGGTCGGCGTGGCTCACAGCCTCGCTCTGCTTCAACTGGACCTCACCCGAAAACACGCACGCATCCTCCATGGCGAAAATGTCCTGAATACGTAAAAACCACACGCCATGCGCGTCTCTTTCGAGGCGCGAAAGCAACCATTTAGCCCACTTGGGCGTCATAACGGCCAAGTCGGGGCGCGTCTTTGCAGACAAAACCAGATCTGACTCGGTGATGAAAAGCTTTTCGCCATCGTCCCCACTTGGCGACGGCATGCTTTGACAGTGGATCGAGATGTGGGTCGTGCCGTTCGACCCAAGCAGCATGCGCATGTCGAAAGTGTCCATCTCTCCGTCCACACCATCGCGTCGCGGAAGCGTCCTCGAATCTCTCCACAAAAGTTTGTAGCAAACTGTAGACGTGACGATGCGCGGTGTCGACCCACTCTCCGAGACGGACGGCGATTGTATTGTCGACGGTTTTCGCATAAGCCAGTTGACCTTGGAGCCTCTCTTCTCCAAGAACGGCGCGTGGAGTGTCGACCCATCCAGCTCTTCTACCAGTCCATTCGGGCCAGTGCCAGCACGGAGAGCCACGGCGGGTTGTTGGGTAGACATATGTTGCTGCTCCTGTGTCCCGGATGCGTCGACTAGATGCGCGATAGAGGGGTCCAGGCTGTCCATGGCTAATGCATCGCTCGTCGCGGTACTCAATTCACGGTCGCCAGCATCCCTTACTTGGTCATGGTTTGAGCCTGTCGATGAGGGCGGTGGCGATGGTGTCTTGGCGCGTGCGCTCGTATCAGGCCGCTCGATTTCCTTACGGCCGTCCACTTGTTCACTCGCGGGGCCGCTGCCGTTGTCGCGATCGTCTCGCTTGGCGCGCGCACCACGGTCCCGCTTGGTGCGTGGTGTCTCTCTTTTTGTACTCGTTGGGGGCACTGACGGACTGCGTGGGGCACTGGACCGCACGTCGGCGATCTCGCCTGCGGTAATCGGTGTGGTGGCGCGTCGCGACATCGAAAGCACCGAACTAGTCTGGCGCTGCGCGCTGCCGTCAGGGTCTTCTTCCTGGATATCTCCATATCCCTGGCGGCTCTGTGGCGAACCGGTCTCCCGCGATGCGAGAATGCGTCGAGCGATGCCGGCCTCTTCTTCACGCCGCTGCTCGAACAGCGGGCGAATCGCCATGCGCTGCCGCACGCCCTGGCTGTACCGAAACAGATCCTGGTCCGTGCGCGATGCCGTCGCCGCAGCGGTAGTGGAGACAGGTGGTGGCGGCTGGGGACGTAGGCCCCGCGGTGAGGACGTGCCCCCACTCCCGACCACTTTGTGGTGGGACACCGCTGTCGGCGAAAGTGGCGCCATCGCCATATCTTCTCGCACTGACCGGGGGGACGAAGCCGTGGCTTGCGCCGACTGGTTAGCGAGCACTGGCTCAAACTGGTGGATCGCCGGTAGCGTGTACAGTTGGTGGAGTACATTCGGCCGCAGCTTCTTCTTCGGGGAGGCGGCGGCCACGCTGCTGCCGTCCGTGGCATAGATTCGCCGAGGGCTTGGATACATTGGAGCCGATCAAACGCACTGGAACACACGGCAACTCGTGTGGGAGGTTCCTCCTCATTTCCGTGAGAGTGAACGCCCGTCAGGAGGTCGCCTATAATTACCCAGCCGCCGCCGCGACCTTCCAGGAAGGCTCAATGGGTCGGTGCGCCCGTCATCGCTCCCTGTGCGCTTCGCATGGTGGTGGTGGCAGGGGATCGATAGTGTTATCAGAAGTATGGTGGTGGTGGAAACAGTGTTGATCGGTGCATGGCTTGACGAGAGAGAGAGAGAGAGAGAGAGAGAGCTCTGGGTGATCCGCTCGTAGGATTCATTGTTGAAGTTTTGAGGGCGGTTCACTGTCAAGAATAAGCATTTTCGACGTGTTGAACTGTCGAAAATCCTTTATTTTCGACGTGTCGAGTGTGTTGTCGGTTATTCGGCCCCTCGACATCAATTCCGCCGGCCACGGGGCAAGACGAGGAGCCACGGAGCCGACGACGATGAGCGCGCCCAAGCCGCAGTACGTGCCGACAGAGGTGCGCGACGCGTGGTTCCACAAGCTGCGCATGCAGACCGCGAACAAGATGTGCTTCGACTGCAACAAACGTAACCCGACGTGGGCGACCGTGAGCTACGGCGTGTTCATCTGTCTCGACTGCTCGGGGTACCACCGCCGCCTCGGCGTGCACCTGTCGTTCGTGCGGTCGATCGACATGGACGAGTGGACCGAGGAGCAGCTCAAGCTCATGTACGAGGGCGGCAACGCCGAGGCACGCAAGTTCTTCAAGCAGTACAGCGTCCACGAGATCACGAGCGTGCGTTGGCTTGGCGGGCAGTGGGGTGCCACATGGGGTCACGTCTGACCAGGTGTGTTTCATTTTCATGGGGGGGCATGACCAGATTGAGGCCAAGTACAACACAAAGGGCGCGCAATTGTACAAGGCAGCGTTGGCGAAGAAGGCGAAAGCCAGCACCGTCCAGGTGCTGGCAACGGAGGCGACGGAGGTACGAGTCTTCCGTGGTCCACGGAGAAATCGTTGACCCGTCTTTTCGGGCTCAGATTCCAACACGATATGGCTGCTGGTGCGTAGGAGACTAAGGATGACTCGGTGGATGGGCTCGAGGAGCTTGTGAAGAACGTTTCTGTGGAGAGCAGCGACAGCCGAACGACGTCATGTGGCCACTTGCAGCGCGAAGTGGCGGCTGCGCCATCGAGTGCTGTCGCGGGAGCTGCGTCGGCCCCACCAGCGCCCACTCAGGGTATCCTTGAAGTGAACCGACCTGTGGTTCTTCTTGGCGCGAAGGCGCAGCAGTCGGCAACCGCATCGGCGAAGCTGCAATCGCGTGTGAAGGTTGGTGGTATGCGTCCGAATCTTTTCGCGTTGCTGAGCTGACATGATACCTTCTATCAGAAAACCTCGGCACTCTCAACTAGCCGTGTCACCAAGCTCTCTACAGGCGCCGACTTCGACTTTGACGATATCCCGTTTGAGGTAAACTTAGACTGAGACGACTCTGGGGGGGCACAACTTGCTCACTGTCGCATGCCCTTCAGAATCCGAAGGCTCCTGCATCGGTGGTTGCAGCTGTGGAGTCGGAGAAGAAGCAGATCGAGGACGACGAGGCCCTAGCTCGCGCGCTCCAGGAAGCCGAGGAGTGAGTACATACTCATCTGTGACCCCATAATGGGGTTTCCTGTCTAATCATGTGTGTGTGTTAGGGATAGCCTCCCGTCATCTTCCCAGTCGTACTCGTACAGTGCGCCCAAACCAGCTGCAGCCGTGAATACAGCTCCACCATCAGCTACGCTCGACAAGTACAAGAATTCCAAGTCGATTTCGTCGGACAACTTTTTCGGCAGCGAATCTCAGGAAGTGGACCGAAGCCGCCTGAACCAGCTCCAGGGCGCACGCTCGATCTCGAGCGATGCGTACTATGGCACTTCTCGAGGACGTGCTTCATCTGGTGAACGTACGTAGAAGCCGCACATGTTCCCATCATTCGTGAGATTTTTGCAGTGAAAACTCATGAGGAATATCCTGTTCCGTTCAGAATTCGCCGACGACGCGGCCTATCAGATGCAACAGCTCAAGTCCAAGGTCGCCGACAAGGCCGGTCAGGTGGGTCGTGCCTACTCTCTATCTCCTTCTGATGCGCACTCCTATTGAGGTGTTGGTATGCTTTCGTGTCCATCAGCTGAAGCAAATGACCTCGGGCTTTTTCAACGATCTGCAGTCGCGTTACGGTTGAAGTGGTGATCATCCGAACCGTGGTCCCTCCGGTATCGCATATACAGTGCAAGACGGTATCCACGTGGCAAGCTCGGATTGTGTCGTTTCCGGGTCGAAAACCTGTGCATTGTAATGATCTACCTTGTGAATCCAGTCGTCTCTGATGCGTTTTCCCTTTTCTGAACCTCTGCCAATCTATACACAGGACCTTGCATATTTAAGCGCACTTGGACATAACCCGCTGCATTTCTGATGTAAATATAAGCGCGCTTGAAAAATACCTGTGTTACTGCATAATGTTGCTCCAGGCGGTGTCCCTGGAACGTCAGCGATGCTATTCTCGAATATTGGATCTACTCCACGCGAACATGTTTGTGGGAAAGCGCATGCTCTTGCTCGCCCTCGTGGCGCTCGTCGTCGGCACGTCGTCTACCGTGAACGCCGAGGGCGATTGTGAAGGTGAGTGAGCGATCGCGCTCTCTCTCTATGTACCGCGTGGGCGTAGATACAGGACCCTCACTCGTGGCGTCCTTCCCTAGTCTGCGTCAAGGTGGTTGATGATGTCAAGGCCACGTACGCCAAGCTCGCAGAGGAGAAGGGTAAGAAGACGCTTGCCGTTGCCGAGGCGGCCGTTGACAAGCACTGCAGCACCAAGAACCTGAGCACCAAGGACAACAAGCTCGTACGTGTCTTTCCGTCGCAGTTGTGGATACTTGTGTTGTTAATCACACCGCTTGCTATCATAGTGCTACTCGCTGCTGCCGCTGAAGAAGGACGTCGCGCGCCAGGTGAGCTTTGGCAAGGACAGCTTCAAGATCTGCAAGCAGTTGGAGAAGAAGAACCCGGACTTCTGCTCCATGCGCTACCGTACGTTTGCTGGAGAATGTCCCCCTCACGGATCTGCTGAGGCTCAACTATCCATTTTGTGTTTGAATGCTCAGCCGTCAAGACGGATGCGACGACCGACTACTCGAAGCTGCGCGTCAAGCAGCTCAAGAAGATCCTGAGCGACCGCAACGTTGAGTGCGTCGGCTGTGTCGAGAAGGACGACTACATCAAGCGGATCAAGGAGACGGAGCACCACCAGGAGCTCTAAGCCCCCGTAGAGCGGACGAACGTGCATAATATAACGAGCCCGCGAATCGGTGCGAAAAGGCACCCAACTCTAATTTGTGGCATCTTTTTCTCCAAGAGACCTGGCGGAGAGACAAAATGGATGTTGAATTCGTAGAAATAATACGCTAATGGGTCCTAGTGACGCGCATGAAATGGTGGGGCTCCAAAGACTCGCAAGGGCTTGGGCAGTTGCTGTGCCAATTTGGGTACGTAGTTGATACGCTTACAGACCAAGCTGGGCCGTGCGAAGGATCTGGATGACGGATGAGCCGACGAGCACGAAGACGAAGAAAACCAAAAGCCACGGGCC